>WAAE01000059.1:127500-282409 GCA_013400495.1 Nicator chloris
CAAGTTCTGCCATTAGAGAGCACCACATTTCCCTGTCCTTGTCCGTATGCGTCCAGCAGAAGAAAGCCAGAGGACAGGCACTAAGTAGGAACTCGTGAACTTGTGTTCTCCTGGTGAGCCTCAAAAGGGTTCCCTCATCCCAGCAGAGCATCTGTCCCAGGCAAATTAGTGCTAGATAGCTTGAAAATAAACAGAGTAACACCTCCACTTGCTCTGCGCACCACGACCAAAAAACTTTTTTCTGCCTCACTTGTCTGGAGCACCACAACAGAAGAAGCAGGTCTGACCCTCACAGGGATCGAACGAGACATCTCATGCACAGTTTCTCTGGTTAATGCACAGTTCCATCTCTTCTGCAGACATACAGAATAACGGCTGTAAGAATGCAGCACAAAACCCAGCTTGCATCTACTCTACACAAGACTCAACCTCTTACTACATGAACCACTTCTATGTCCAAATAACTACCTCTGTTTTTCTGTGAAAGGACTCCTTTTCACACCACACACGTGTAAAGCTGTTATCCTACCCTTTCTCCTCAAATACAGTGCAGCCTTCCTGGTTATTCTACCTCATCCAGAGCACAAAAGACCCACTACTTCTCCTCTTTTCCCCAGAGAGCCACTACTGGCATCCAGGATATGCAATAAATACAAAAAAAAATACACAAACAAACCAAAATAGAAGACATTTCCAAACTGAGGCAAAAGGTGTTACCTCAGGAAGATAAACGTGCATTGCCATCCTGTGCTCAAAACAGGTGCTTCTCCCCTGCCCAACTGCTATCAGGCTCCAGCCAGCCTGTTAGCAGTTAATTTAAAAGTTCATAGGTGTTAACAGGATAAGTAGCAGAGTACTCTGCTTATTTTGGTGTAGCAAAACCCTGCCGTGGGGATAAGGTTCACTCCATGCACAAGAGGTGAAATATTTTCATCAAATTAAGAAAAACACCTCTCCAGCTCAGGAATCTTTCTTTTTCTTGTGCAAACTTTTAGAATTTTGAAGCCGCCGACTGCTTGCATTCTCTCCCTCAGATCATTAGGAGATTGTGGGGATTTCTGTACTTGATTCTTATCACCCTTTGTTGTCTGAAATACGCACTTTCTAGCCTTGGAACTTAGTACAATTGCTTTCTTACCAAGCTTCCTTTTTTTTCTTTTTTCTCCACCTTCCCTCCCCCGACCTCCCCCAATACATATAGCTCCAGTGCTGGTTATGCAGAGGGCCAGAAAACATTTGCTTTTGCTTCAGGTTGAAGCTTACCTTCTGTAATGATTCCAGATGTTGGAAGTAAGTTAGAGACAAAAAGATAGTAAAACCATTTATTTCTGTCTTGATTACCTTTGCTTGGACAATTTCAGCAAAAAGAGGAATTTTGCTTAAAAAATTATTCTACCTGCTTTTATTTCCTAGGCTATTGCCAGGAATTTGAACTGAAGAGATGTGGGAAGATTATACTATATAAAACAAGGCATGATAATGAAGAAAATATACTGCTGAGTTACAAATGCAAGTGTTTTTGCCAGTAGGTGCTAATAAAGTCTTTCTCAAAACTTCTATTGCCTTGTTCTGGCTGTGTGGGCAGGACAAATGAAGGAAGCACAAAGAGGCTTTTGGCCTTTGACTTCCACCCAGGAAGTGTTGGATTGTGCTACTGAAGGCTTCAGGCTAAGCTGTGTCCCACGGCTTCTCCACAGGATGGGCTGAGAGGAAAAATGATTCAGCAGGATCAGTTTTAAATGTGGTTTGCATTGTCATGTCCAGGCAAATGCCTCACCTTTCTTGAGCTCATATTCGGGCTGATCATATCTCTTGTACCTATGACAAAAACACCTAGCAGCCTGTTTTCTGGCCTCTACCCAGCTCTCAGAGAGAAGTGGCTGGGTGACAGCCCACAGCACACCCTCCCTAGCATCCTGGGAGCATCTCAGAGGTGGAAGGAGTGACCTAACTCTGTGCAGTTCACCGAGCAACAGCCAGATTTTATGCGGGTTGTTGCGTCCTTGCCTGTTCCATCTACCCATAACATGAACTCTGGTTCAGTGGCTGCATAAGCCCAGACCCAAATGTTTTAGATGGAAATGAGTAATAATGCCCTCACTTTGTACTTTTGCACTCACACAAGCATTTTTCACCAGAAGCTCTCAAAGTTCAGTGGGTGTCCTTCTATGTATTCCATAGGAACAGCCCTGTTCTTATTACCACAAAAACCACATGTTTCTTATGCAGTACAGAATAGTTTCAGCTACACAGTTCACAGTCTAAATACACAGATTAAACAAAGCAGGATATGGGAACAGAAAAGAAAGGTGAAACCTCTTGCCCAAGACTAGTGATGGTACAAACCAGTTCCCACTCCACCCACCACCCTTTTCCGGATCACTCTTGCACTGCTTTAATTGCTCTTGATCGTTTCAATGAAGCCACATTGAACTGGAAATAATTCTTTTGGGTCATTCACATTAATCTTAGCAGACCTAACAGCCTCTTGAAATAGGTTTTTTTGCTTCTACTACTAGAAGGATGAGTGCTGGAGGTTTGGTCCCGCACACTGTTCTACACCTGGGGTGCTAACACATGAATACTTCAGTAGTGGGATAACACCAGTTCCTGCAGAGAGAATGTGGGCAGGGATCCCATAAGTTATGCTTGAAGAAGAGCTGACAGGGGATGCCAAGTTTTGTCCGTGTGTAAATTTACAGTTGGTGGCATTTCCACTGTAAGTGCCATTGTCAAGATTTTAGGATTGGATGGCAAAAAAAAAAAAAAAAAAAGCATTTGACTGAAACTTGCCATTCAACTTCTCATCATCAGAGTAAAATACCATACTGTACCAAGAATGAAAAGAGAGAGAGAGAGAAAACAACAACATTTAGCAGGTTTTAAAATTATGCAGATATTTTTAATGGCTTTGGAGTATTCAGACACTCACTCATATGTCAGAAAACAGATTTGATTTATAGGAATGACATTTGGCAGAGCAATTAATCCATACTATGTTCTAATCATGTTTGGTATAGGGAGAGGAAAAAAAAAAAGTCAAACTTAGGTTTAAAGCTGATTGTGCCAGGAATTATTTTCAAAGGCTCATAAGGGTTTTCAGTAAGCTCAAGGACAAAATCTGGTCTTTTATTCCTTCCCCACTCCATCACCCAACACAAGAATGAAGACTACATCCCACTTGCTAGTTGAAACTCAGCAATTAAATCTTCTTGCTGCCACTAGAGGTGAAACAGGAGTACGAACCTTTTCGATTTCTACACATAGACTCTCCTTCCCATGTTATTCCTCAGCCCGAGTTAGCCTGTCTAACAGAAATCTTGAGAGGGAAACTATGGGTGCTTCATCAAAAAACGTGGAGGTTTCATCCAGCAGAACAGAAATTTGCCTTTGCATGAGTGCTCTTTGTTCTGCTTTGTCTTTCCCAGAACGATGCTTTAATTGGTCTCCATAAGGTCCATTTTAGAAACACAATCTGAGACAAGAATTTCCAGCTCTGACCTGGCACTGCTTAGATCTCCACTGCCAGAGCATTTGCACTTAGCTATGGGGGCTCCTGTGCTACAGAGAGCAAAGCTGCTGCTCAGGCACCTGCAGCAATTTCCACTGCAGCAAAGCACAGACCAAGGGCAGAGTGGCACCTTCACCTCTGAGGCCCTGGGGCCCTGTGTCCCCAAAAAAGGGTGCTCTACTGAGACCCAACCACACCTGGGAGGGCACAGCTCCTTTGCCCAGCACCTGTCCTTGCTCCTTGAGGTACACCTGTGGCTGCTGACACCTTCTTGTTCTGTGCTGGGTTTGTGTAACCATGAACTTGTGCTTCTTTTGCTCCTGTTTGAATCCCTGATGTTTCACATCCAGTGTGACAGACCAGTAAGAAAAACTCTGACAAATCCACTATGGTCTACAAGAGCAAGCACAACATGGTAGTTTTCACTCATGGACTTTGCAGAAGCTGTGAGTTGTCTCACACAGTAACTGCATCACGTTTAAGACAGCACTTGTGCCACTGTGCCACTCGTGCCAGGGAGAAATCTTTCTTAAAGGCTATTTTGTCTCAAATCTATCAGATTTAAATCTAACAGCTGTTCCACAACACACCAGTGCTTTATCTGTGCTTGAGTTTGTATCCTGGACTGCTCTCCACTGGTGGTTGGACATTTACCAACAAACAAACAAAAAAATTGTAACATATAATTTGATTTTTCTGTTGCTGTTTTCTTTTTAATTATAATTTTTAAAACCAGACCTCCTCTCTTTATTAACTCTACTAACTCTCCTTCACACCCTGTCTCCAGAAACTCCTGCCTAATTTATTCACAGATGAAAATATATTCCTCTATACTTCTTCCAGACTAGCTTTAAAAATCTGAGGTTATACTTTTAAGACAAATAAATAATTATTTTAGCATAATAGTTTTAACACCTGCTACGAAGATTGCAAAACCATTCACATTCTACCTATAACTCAGTTTTCTGACACCCATAACTTAGAAAATATTTGCCTCTGGGTTTAATAGCTTCCATATTTTTTTCTGTCTGAAGATGTATTGTTAAATATTATTACTACTGGAGGTATGGTTGGGCAATATCTTTCAGACGTATTTGAATTAAAGGGAAAAAGAAGAAAAATTCTGACCAGGTACATTATTTTTGGAAGATGAGTACAGAAAACAGCTGGCCTGAGCTAGCTTCTACTGAAAATTATACCTCTAGAAAAGAGTAAGATAGGAGAGAAAAGTCCAAAAGACCTTCAGGAGTGACTTTTGTGCCTCACGTAAGAGCCACTGCCTCCTTTTGCAGGCAGACAAGGATTCACTCCTTTGCAGGTTTGTGCCAGCACACACATAAGAGCTTCTTTGCTGCCATACCTGGGCAATATGCACCTTTTCTCTTGACTAATCTGCCCTCAAAACCCTCCTGTGCGGTCTCGTGCCTGCGAGAAGGGAAGGCAGCACTGGGGAGCTGCTGAGATTTGCTCCTCAGGCTCTCAGGCTCTGCCCCACACCAGCTGGGGAGCAAGAGCACACACACAAATACCCTAGGGATGCCACCTGCCACGCTGGAGTGGAGCTGCTGCTGTCTCCACAGAGCAGAGACTCATGGTTCTGTCCTGTCTTTCTATTGCCTTTCTGTTGGAAAAGCTCCTACCTGTTCAAATGTTGCTCTCTGAGTGTCAAGGACAGTCCATTCTCTCTTTACCCCCTTTCCAGCAGCCAGCTTTGTTCCAGCCCTGGCTTTGATCTCAGCACGATACTGTGAGCTGCTTTCACTGTGTGAAGTCAGCTGGAGGATGGGTTACCCAAGGCACGAATTCACAGAAGACTTTTAGCACACATAGTCTGACACAAAAAACCCCCACAACATAGAATTAGGAAATAATAACCAAATGTGGCATTTCAAGTTCCCTGCCTTTTCCAGAGGAGCATCTCAGGCTGTTGTATTCCCACACAAATTACTCAGATAAAACTGGAACATATAAAGATCCCAAATCAAGCACTATTTCATGTGCAAGCAGGAGGTCTGGTCCAGAGTTCAGCTGAGTCAAAAGATGCCTTTTTGCCTCTCTAGGCCATAGTAAGATAGAGTTCTAGAGTAGTAAGAATCTCTAGGCCATAGTTATATAGAGTAATATAAAGTCTGATCTACATATTTTCATTATAACTCAATATTTTACCATGAAACTTTCCATTATACCTGCCTGAAGCTTTATCTCCTAGATTTACTACTGATCAGTGCTTTTTCCCTTCACTGACAGACAGGCACTGTCTGAGGAGTCATTATTTCTCATACAAGCACACAAAACTGGTAAGTGTTTTAGGTTTGATGTTACAACTGCTCACTGTCACCTTGGTATCTGCTGCTGACAGTTATTTCCTCCACAAAAATCTTTGTCAGAGTGCTTACGTTTTTGCTGGAAGGCTTTCAAGTTCTCTTTGAGAGCCGAAATCCACATCACACACAGGCATACAGGCATGCACACACAGAGCTTTAAATATCATAACAAATGATACCATAAGCCTTTCCAAAGCATCTAAAAGAGCTCGTCTCTTTCACAGGATAATGTATGTGGATTTTTCTGAGAATGCTTTACACATTGTTTTTTACTTGGCTGGTTTAGTGGATTTCTTGTTGGTTTGGGTTTGGAGAAGAGAGGTGGTTGTTTTCTGCTTGGTTTTTTTGGTGGGTTTTTTTGTTTTTTTTTTTTTTTTTTTTAATAATAGGAAATAAGTGTCTCCTCAATGCCTGGATTTTGAAATCTGGAGTGTGGGTTTTTCAGTGGATGTGGCAGCATGTGGGTATTCTCTCCTGTTTTTAGAACTCAAGTTGCTATAACAACCTACGGCATCTGCTCAGCCCACTACCTAAGCAGCCTTCTTTCTTTCTTTCTTTTTGTTTTTTTTTTTTTCCTTTTGGGTCTCCTATTCTTCTGAAGTCAAGTGCTTTGATTTTTATTTAAGGAGCTAGCTTATGCTCCAATGTGTATATGCAGAATGAGCTGAAAGAAGCCAAAATCTGTGCTGAAAAGATCACAACTTTTGGAGAGTATCTGGCTGAGTGGGACGAGCTCAGGGCTGGGCCCTGTTCCCACTGAAGTGAAGACACACCAGTTCCTGCTGTGAGCCTGAAATTCACTGCCACGTCTGATGACAGTGGGGGTTACTCTGTTGAATGACAGACAAGTGATGGACACTACCAGGGAGCCATTGAAAAAACAAGAGCCAACAGATGGACAATCTTGTGTAACTGGCTCTGTAAAATTATTATGTTTCCTCCTTATCAACTGCTTTCTTCTCTTCTGGAGAAAATTTTGATTTTACTTGAAATGGATTTTTTCCAGATTAGCGGAGGGAGGGCAAGGAAGAAAAAATAAGGAAGATTTTTTTTTTTTTCCATTCATACCAGAGCAGCAGCACCATATCAGTGCTGGGCTTTGGAAGATATCCCACCTCCTTTGTGGGTTAGCTGCCCGTATTTCATGCTTCATCATAGAGTTCTGCCTGTGAGAAAGAGGAGCTTGTCACTGCTGCAGAATCCCTGGCTGCAGTTCATCAGCAAAGGTACAGGACCAAGTCCTATGCACGTAAAAGATTGGAGATGTAGCTACAATTCCCATAAAGAAAGACACTGGCTTCAATGGGAATATTTCTGGTTTAGGCTGAAACATTTTGGTTGAGAGTGTTTAAAAATACTTAGGATTTTCTACACATATAAAGCACTTTCGTTAAAAGTTTTCTACAAAAAATAGAAGAGCTTTTCACAAAAGTGTTTGCATTTTCTTATCAGCCCAGCTCCAAAATACTCCTACTGTCAATCAGCAGATAAGCAGGGCTGGGCATACACAGGTCTGCCCAGCCCCATAGTCACGGTTTGTCAGGAACCAGGAAAGGAGATGGCACTCCTTCAGGGCTTTAGGGCAAGCATGTTGAATGTCTTAGGAGCAATAGAGCAGTGTTCAGAGCAATCTGCTGAGCAGCCAATTCTCCCATGTATAATTCTGTACACAAGTAACTTGCCAACAAACTGAGGTATAAGTTGCCCTGTCCTGATCCAAATGCACCTTTGGCTTTGTCCCCAAACCAAGGCACTGCCAAGGCATATGCTCAGAGCTGTAGACCAGGAGACAAGGCTTCCTGTGGGTGGGATTTGCAGGCTCTTGGCTGCCACAGGAGCTCTGCAGTGAAGTGGCACTGGAAAGACAAGCTCCTCGTCATCTCCTGCAGCTGTCCCTGCCTGCGAGGAAGCTCTGCAGCAAAAGGAGATCACACAGCTGGTGAGAGACCAGGTGTGCTAGAGCAATGTGTCCTGTTGCTCCAGCCTTGGTCATTCCATGCCACTCTTACATCACATATTGAAGGCAAGAGTTCACAAGGACTAGGAGGCTCAGCAGCCAGTAGGGCTGAGCCACACAGATGGGAGACGGTGGCTCTTGGATCCGAATAAGCACTTCTGCAGGGCAGGAACTGACTCAAAGCTATCCCAGGGACTGGGAGCACAGAAAGTTCTCTCAAGACAGTCTTGCCTTTCTCCTGTGCTACCACTAAAGCTAATCTTCACTTGTACCTAGATACAGTGCAATATCCATATCTATTAAGGGAAGACAGAGGCAAAATGTCCTTTGCCTCACATACGGACTCTTAGAGCTAACTGTAAATAATTCAGTCCCATGAAAACTCCCATGAGGGGCAATGAACCTGGTTTCCCATTTTTCTCAGGAATCACGAAATAATATTCTCTGAAATCACACCTTTCTCCTTCAAAGCTTCTGTGTATATTTGGTAACTTGTACATATGTCATTTCTGTACGACAGCCACAGCTCCCACCTGGAGTTTTGCAACATTGTCCACATGTTACCTTTCCTGGAGGATATAAATGTGTTACAGATACTATTTTTGCACTATAGAGAGAAAAAGAGAATAAAGAAAAAAAGCAGAAAGAATGAAGCTGCATGCCAGCTACCAAACTGGGACTCACCTTGCCCCATAGAAGAAAGATGAAGAGGAGCCAACTTTACCTTTCAAACATACAGAGAGAGACTGGGTCTCTCTCTCAGCACAGGGATGAACAGCATCCTGATCTTCCAGCAATGTTGTTGCTTGTCAGGGTCCTGAGGACACGTGTCTGAACTGCCACACCTCACCCCAGCAGGTAGCACTGGCCTCTGAGAAGCTGCAAGGCTGAGGGCACTGCTGAGATGGGAGCATGAAAACCCATCAGTGCAGGATCAGGCAGCGAGGGAGGACCTTCATTCATCAACAGCCAGCAACAGCCTTGGGCCTAGCAGTGCCTGCTGCTTCTTTCCCATAGCTTGAGGGCAAAAAACTTGTGGGCATCCTCCCTGTGATTCCAGCAGCATTTCTGTGGAACTGGTTGGAAAGAAATGGAAAAGCAAAGAAACAATTTTAGATATCATAGAGATCATGTAACCCAAAGTGAAAGCGGGAAGTGCATCCCCAAGAAAGATTTCAGTGTTAGGGCAGGAGCCACATTTAAGAATCTAAACAGTGTGCCAGCTCCAGATCAAGAGCCAAAGAGTTACTGCAGATGGATTTTTTCCTGCAAATGCTTCCTAGTGACAACAAGTTTCACAGTGCAGTACATGGACCCTCACCTTTGGAGACACCCCTGCACACAAACTGCAGAGTAGAACAACAAAACTGGGCTAAGAATTGAAACCATTTCCAACATGCATATGTTTGGTTCTACTCTATAGGATAATGACTTCCTATTAATCTCCTTCAGTCTTAGCCAGGGTTGCAGTAAATCAGTGTAAATTGGCTTTGCTGTGCTAGTTTACATTAACTGAGGACCTGGCATTCAGTATAAAGAATGCGTGATAAACCTTTACAATGTTCCCAAAAACTGGTTATTGGAAAGGCAGAAATCTCAAGATTAGTCTAGTGGAAAACGTAGTCACACATAAATTTGACTTTCACTCTGTGAAATGCTAGGGTGACCAAAAGATAACATCTGGATACTTTAAACTGGCAAATTTATTTCTATTCTACTTTGCCAAGTGTTTGCCTCACTGAATTGGGCAGGAAAGAAGACATGTAGGCATCTGTTCATTCATCAACTTTCTCTAAATCCCAGGATTAATAGACTACTACTATGAAGCCTGAGCAGGAGATAATATAGCTAGAGTCAGACTTTAGTGTAACTTAATGCCTCAGTCACAGTAGCATGACCTGACCCAGAGCCTTCAGTCCCGGGTGTAGGTTATAAACAAATGAAATAAAGATTTCTTTCATTGTAGACATAACAGTTTTGATCACAAATGACTAGAGCTCCTTATGAAAAGTTAAGTAAACAATATTATGAAATAGACCTTTTTAAGTTTTGTTTCAAAATCTATGCTAAATTTTCATCCATATTCTGCCAGAGTTTGAATCCAGACAAGTCAACCATTCTTCTGGTCATATCTCTGCATTGATACTGAGAAATTACAGATATAAAAAACCAGATCTCCTTTTTTTGATATGCTGAATATGCCCTGATGAGAAACATCCTGATCAGTATGGCTGTCCTCTAAATTGGGATCCAGAACCTGGTCTCAAATCCACTGGGTGTCTTTAGAGGTCACACTGGCTTCAGGGGAATGTGTTCCACCCTGACGATCAGGCAGAACTACAAATCTCTCTGGATATTTTGAGTGTTTGGTTCTTTGGTACCGTTTTGATTTCCTTGCAGTTCACTTTAGTGGCGTTAAAATCTGGACTCTTCCCTATGTGCTTCCCACCTCAGCACTGACCACTTGTTATATAATTCTTTTTCAACCTAGCAAGATGAACATAAGAGATTGCCTGTGCTCCTAGGGCAAATTGTGACCAAACACAGACGAAGAGATGTTTAAAAGTATTTTCATTAGGCAGTATTTCCAGCTGCACTACTAACACTGCTCAAAACAGAAAGCAATTCTCTTCCTGGCACCATTTCAGAAGATTTAAAATGCATCATTCTAATTACTGCCTGACAAATAATCCTGGAATGCTAGCTGGGAAGTTTGCAGTGCAGACAACAGATATATTATCATCACACTGGTATATTGAACTTTTTATGATGTCTAATATCTCTAGATTATAAATGAGGGAAAGCATCCTTTGCCACTGGGGGAGTACAGCCCTCTTGCACACAAACTGAAGGTTCAAACATTATCATGACACAGCTATAAACCCAAGGTCATTTTGTGGTAAAACAGTCTAGAAGAGTTGCCAAATCTGTCTTCAGATTCGTCTTGATCATTTGGATGGTGATTTCGCTCAGTCATTCCAAAAATTCATAGAATTCCTTCACATTAACCAAACTCTTTTCAGTTCTGCTGTTGTTATAGAGCGACTGCCTAATCTCAGGAAATCAGAGCTTCCTTTATCAAGTCCATACAAAGACCTGTAACTCTTTCTAGAAGCAGAGCTCAATTCAAACTTCTTTGAAGGTTTGAATAAGTCATTCTTTTCCCTTCCCCAGGTTTCAGGCAGAAACTGGGACTTACAGGTTCCAAAATACCAACAGGAACTTTGTTCTCTTCTTACATAAAAGATTGCTGTGGCAGTTCAGGAGACACAGAAAATTCCATGGGCTGTGGATATGCCTGCTTTAGCTACATTTTGAGGAAGCTTCCATGCCAACTTTTCTAAGCACTGCCTGTCACCCACGTGAGGTGCACTCAGCATGCAGAGCTGATTTAAAGTCTAAGTGAATCCAAGTGAACAAGTGTGATTCACATGTCAAGAGATCAAAAGAAACTTCAAGTGGGAAAAGCAGCCATTAGGAGAGGTAAGAAAGTGAAGACAGATGAAAGTCCCCCACGCCCCTGCAATGCCTACACAGTCATGAACCGAACTGAATAATGTAACTGAAAATTTTGCTAGCTGCCATCTGTAAACACCTCTGGCAGTAACTGCTTATCACTCAGGCTAGCAATGTGGACTCATTTAATGACAATCAATTAATTTAAGCTCCCCTTTCTCTCTGCCTGTTTTCCCCCTTCTCAGAAATAACTATTTGACATAAACATCTTTGTTTGGCATATCACTAGATCTGCTGCTAATTATAATGCTGAACCCAGATGCTTGGTGGAGGAAATTAATCTACGTCCTGCATAGTTTGTTGGGCTTGTTTTAGTAGGTTTGCCAAATATTTAGTGAAGCCCTCATACGACTCTTATTATCTGGAGATAGATATTAAAGGGCCAAATACTGTTCTTATTCTCACTGGTATAAACCTGGACAGCTCCACGGAGGGAAATAAATATCGTTACACTACTATGGATTTACATGATGTTAGTCCAGATTTACAGTACTCTAAATCCTCAGCAGTGGAACCAGGAAGCTAAACCACAAATACTCCATCATGTAAACCTGGGCTCTTCCCTTAGCTGAAAAGCACAGTCTTAATCCTAAGAAAAATGACTGTATTCATAATGTATGTTGCTAAATTGGCATACAGAAATCACTTTTTTTTGCAAGTTGGCCTACAGAAAACACCTGTGGAATAACTGGCATCAAAATTCCTCTATTCAGAAAAGCAAAAATGTTTCATCACAAAACAGTTAAAACAGTTCAAGTTATGAGCTGCTTCAGGAGCCAAAGAACTCATTTGCCTGCTTGGCTCACCTGAGTTTCCCATAAAACCATGTAGCACATCATTAGTGGAAGAAAGCTGCTGCTGCTGGTGGAAGCTGTTTGTGAAGGCAGGACAAACCCAGGGTGAGCACTGCCCTTGGATACATGGACTGAACACCTGAAGTCCAGGGGACACCAAGAGATCACTTGGGCCCAAGAAAACTTCACACTCCCCCAAAGGAAGTTCCACCAGAAAAAAACAGTCCAGTCATAGAAAAGACACATTTCAGCTATAGAAAAATTGACTATATCTTTGCAGAAAACACTGGGGTTTCCTAATCTCCCCTTTTATCCATCCATTTTTACAATATAATAATTTCCTAGTGAAAAAATGCAATGTAAGGAACCTACAAAATAATTGTTATTTCCCACACAGAAAACAAATATAAACTTTTGGCTCCAAGCTTTAAGCTAACTAAAAATAAACAAAAAAAAGCCAACAAGCTTTAAACCAAACCCCCTGAAGTCAACATTCCCCAGACAGAGGCAAATATATGTAGTAAAAAGTGTATTTTCTATGAGAAACAAAACTGACAGAAAGCTTCCCGCCCTGCTTGCAGACAAAACTGAGTAAGGCAGAGGAGCACTCCTGTATGCCAACTCACATTTGAGGATCAGTACCATTTAGGCAATACAGACCTAAAGACAGGAAATTTCCGAGAGAAAAAGAAAATTAAAAACCCTGCTGAGAAATTATAACCTCTGGCACAATGAATGGCTATTAAGCCCAGCTGGTCATCATTTGCAGAAATGCCATAGACCTTAGCTGGGGTGATGATTTTAGAAAGAAAATACATTTTTTAAAAAGTAATAATATAAATGTTTAATTTAAATAGATGATTTGGCTTCATCCATGGCATTTACAGTGCACAGTTAATTGTAGCTACTCTGTTGGAAAGCCACTTTTCAGAGAAGCACCAGGAGCTATGATAGTGAGTGTGAACCAGGCTGCTGCTATCAGAAGGGGTAGCAAGAGCCCTGCCAGTAAGGCACGATTTCCCATCTCATGGAACAGGCTGAGGAGCCTGACTCACAAGTTGAGAGATCCTCAGGGATCCATGTAGATCAAAGTAATTTACAGGAGCCTGAGGCTAGGGCTGTACAAACTGAGCAAAGTCCAGTTCTCAGCCTGACAGTAATTGAGTGGGACAGATTTTAGGCAAAACAAATCCCTGCTTTGTGCAGTACTTAGAAGGCCTCCACACTTCTTTCCTTCACAGGTACAGTAAGCAGCAGCAGAGAAAGTTCCCTGTTCAGCTGATCCTCTTTCATTCCAGATTTAAAGACACTGCCACCAACTAGTAACTTCCAAACATTTATTGTCTCTCTTACATCCTTTTGGGCTGATATTCTCCATGGGGCTGCTTGCCACCCAGGTTTGTTCTGCATTTTGCTCAGACCACACAGGTTTAATTTTCAAGTGTCTTTTCCAAGCAAGAAGGGAAAAAGTAATTTGCTTCATTAGCAGGAAGTTAAGTGTCTCTCCGTGCAGTGGCAAATGCTTACCCTTTTTGATAGATGTGTCAGGAGCAACGGAGGGCAAGTTCATCTTTGATGTGGGTTTGGAGAGCTCCAGTGCTTTGTGTACTCTTTTGGGCTAAAGCAAATACAAGATAATTTGCCTTTCTGCAGCTTGGTTTCAGCTCAAGCTAGAATTTGGCACGGAAAAACAATGCTAATAAAGTGAGTGTGAAGGAAATCCAGATATTCATGATTTGCATGGCAATATCTTCTACACTCCTTTGGACATTAGAATAAAAGTGGGACCTTAGACTTGCAATATTCTGCTAGAGGTCCAGCTACACATCACAGCTTCCCCCTCAGTACTATCCAGAACCAGAGTTCCACCTTGCTTTCCAGAGACAGGCCTTCAACTAACACCTCATGCTACAGCTGTTGACAAGATGAACCTTTCTCCCTGCTCAGGGATCTGAGGGACAGAGATTTTGACCAGAACACCTCTGAGGACAGTAGTAGGAGCACAGAAGCCCCAGACTATTTTAAAGTGCACCCCATATATTCATGAATGGAGTCAGGGTGTAGAAGGTGCAGTTCACAAACCAGTCCAATTACCAGTCTAAAGGGAACATACTCGTTCAAAAAGCAGTCTGGTTATGAATCTAAAGAGCTGGAAACAGTACTATTTCTCCCTTTTAAACTGCAGCAGGGTTTCCAGAAATCACAGCAGAAATGCGGTTGCCGTAGATTCAAGAAACTGACTTCAGGTGGGCAACCTGCTCCAACAGATTTTGCATTAACACACCAAACTGTACTTGCTAACACTTCACATCCAAAAGCAGGTGCACGCGTACATGCGCAAGCAGCAAACTGGGACTCCAAGCCGTGATCCAGTTGGAGCTCGATGCAAGGAAGCCAGAGACACTGCCAGGGTTCGAACATGAGGCTTGGCTCCAGAAAGGATGGGAACCACTAGACGACACACTCTTTGGCACAGGTGGAGCACAACCCCAGAGATCTGGAAGACAATCAAGTACAGACAAGCCACTGCAGCCAGCACTCAATACAGCTTCACACAAGTGTTGTTCTGTAACCCTGCAGCTTTACAATCGTTTGCACAGTGAAATGGCAGCAGCAAACTGCAATATAAAGAGCAGCCGTACTTTCAGAAATCAGGTTGATATAAGGCTCTGTAGAATAATTCTTCATACAGGTAAATGTTGTCCAGTTATTCTTGTGGTATGCTTTTTACTGTCATTCAGTCCACAGTGAATGTTATCAGTGTAGTAGGCTAATAGAACTGAAACCTTAACTAAGATTATTGATAGCACCCTCTATTTAGTCCATTATAATCTCTGCATAGAGATTGTGGATTTCATAATAGCGAGCAATAAAATATTTTTGTTCCTAAAGAAGGAAGATAAACAATGCACAGATACTTTGCTTAGAAGTACTCAATGATTTAAAATGTAAAAAATACACAGTACTTGTTGCATCGAAAATGGCATTATTATTTCATAAAAAGTTCAGTGCACTGTCCTTTTAGTTACAAATGTTGTCTTTCCAAGGACAATCTAATACAGAGTCATTTAAATTGCTAGCATTTATATCTCTAATAAACTGTAACCTGATAATCAAGGACCATAAAGGATTATTTTTTCTCTTAAGTTATCCCAGAGCAGCTGTAAAAGTACAAAATCCACAGAACCGTGTGTACCTAGTCCTAATGACAAACACAGGGCTTCATCCTTCTGGCCTCAGCAAAACCCAATAGACCAGGCCCCTGAAAATACTAAAATGGTTATTCCCCTCAAATATTTACTCATACTTCCTTCTTTCTCAAAACAGATGCCAAGCTCCTGCTGCCTCTTCATTTCAAGAGTGTTTGGCTCTTTGTTTTAACCCTCCTGGTGCTCTGCAGGAGCAGAGAGGCCTGGTGCAGATTGCACCCACTGCCACATTCACACCAGGAAGGGGCTGGGAGAAGAGCTGCCGCTTCTGTTTTACAAGGGTGCTCTGGGCGTTGGCACGTACACACACAAAGAGGCTGTTTTACTTCCTCACAAAGACAGATTTTATTGACTTATTTATTATGCCTGCATTTTACTCAGGGTGGACAGAAACACCCAGTTTAGATTCACTTTTGTACAGAAATCCAGTAACACCAGGAGAGCTATGGTTCCTCGTGCTAATACAACAGGAACCCAAAGATGGCCTCAATGAGTTAACCCTGTGCCTCAGCCCAACCTGGGAGCCTTCTCCAAAGATTCAATTAAATCCCCTAAATTCTGCATCAGCCAGATACTGATGATTTGCTTTGTTCACCCAATTTCCATTTACCCTGAGTGCCAGCCATCAACACCATTTTCCCCACACCTCTATAAGCTTGTCCTTTCTCCTCCCTTTCTTGAATGCCCTTTTCCCGTTCACTTCTTGTTGACTCAATTCAAGCTATAGGATAAATTTATGAGAAGAGGAAAATACTTTGTGGGCCAAAATAAGCCAAGACAGGCCTGACAGCAAACAAGGCCCATCCTCATCTTGGGCCAGTCACACATTCCTGCTAATATGGAGGGAATGACATTGCTGGCAGGATATCTGTGGGGAGCACAGGCTGCCCCATGTGCTGTCTCCCCAGAGACAGAGACTGCCTCACAGCTACCAGATTTTCCTGGCCTTTCCTGTTTTAAAAGACAGGAAAGAGAGGCCTGTGTACAAGAAGTATAAATAAGTCCAAATAGAGACAAAATTAGACTGCCTTTACAACAATACCAAGAACAGCAAAATCACAAGCCTTTAGTAACAAATGGCATTTTTGGTCTTGAACAGATTATAAGTGCTATGGAATTGAAAGTCAACATGTTCCTTCCATTCACTAGCTCACATTTCTCTCACAATTGAGCCCCTTTATTAGCTAATCACAGTCACCATATCCAAGGAAAGGAAGAAGCAAACTGGTCTGCAAGTCTTCAGCTCTGTGAGGTAGCAGCTGCATGAAAGATTTCAGGGAGAGGTGAGCTCAGCAAAGGCTCACTGGGGACATCAGGGACAGCTGCAGCACTGGGTACTTTTGCTACTAGACGCTCACCAGAGTAAAGGGCTCTGAGAGCCACAGCCATCTATGAAGCCAACAGATAAATCCTCTTTCATTTCAGTTTTTGTTACTAATGATTTTATTGTTCCTCTACAGCAATGCCAACAAGCATTCACTCTTCTTCCTCTTTGTACCCTTTGGTGCTGATATCTCTTGTCTCAGTTGTGATTTTCTCTGCAACCCAGAAAAGTGTGCATAGGCTGCATGCAGTTGCTTACACCAGTGCACAGCAGATGAAAATTGTGTCAGGATCAGAATGGTATTTGCTACCTTGCTGCACTGCAGGCATCCACCTCCCTTCAGCCAGATGTGGTGCAATGGTGATTCCAGCCTCAGGCCTTTAAAGGCTGCAACTCTGCTCTGTTCCATTCCCCTGCCAAAGGGCCTGTCTATAAAGTTTTCAGCAAGACACATTTACTGAAACTCTGAGTAAAGCAAGGATTCATTAAATGCCCTATCAGATGTAAAATGCATTTTTCATGGTCCTGCAAAGGAAATTTCTGCAATAAGATTAAAAGAAGTCACTGCCAAATATTGCAGAGAACTAATGTTTATAGATTGAGACTGATTCCATCCTCTCTGCTGGAATTTCAGCCACAGAGTCAGTGTAAACCCAAGCAAAATCAGGTTCTGGCTAATTTTAAAGTGCTGCATTGCTGAACGTCTAACTAGGTGGGGCAAGTGGGTGGAAAAACTATTAGTAGCAAACGGATAATTTTGGCTACCTGGAACTATGAACTCAGGAAAGAGAAAAGTGGAAAAAATACATCAAGAATAACCAATCATCTTAAATGGGTCAGCATTTAGGAATGCAGAAGTTTGTCATGTCCTTTTAATTATAAGGGTAAGTTTAAGAATAAAAGACACAATTACAGCTAAAAAAAACACCTCACCAAAGACCAAGGGGAATAGTTATGCTTCCTGCAACTTTCCAAAAGAAACAATTCTAATACATATATACATAAAATACCATCAGATACTCAGTAACAAGTCTTTTAAAACTTCTGACTCATGCAGGAATTCCTTCCTAAGAGTGTACTCTAGGTTTGAAGAGTGACTTTGTAAACACATTATGATTTTACAAAGGCTGTGTGTTGGAGCAGAAGTGTTCTCCAGTCAAGCAAAAGAACAAGACCAATCTGTAGAGCTCCCCAGGCACAGTCATCCTGTCCCCAGCCACAGCATCTCCCCATAGACCTTCAGAGATGGACCAAGCAACATGGCACAACATTCATCCTCCATGAATATCAGGCCCATTATTTAGCCTTTCCCTTTCCAGTTTCTGGATCCCAGTTCTGCTTGCTCTGGTATCAAAGATGCTAATGCAAAGCTCCTTCTCCACTACTTTAGTCCCTCATTTCCTAGGTTGCCCAGGCAGCCATAATGCACCCAGCTAACATGGGAGTCACAAGCCTGCACAAGGAACTGCAGCTTTGGGTCTTCAATGCGGTTCTGAAGTTTCCTTTGATTCTCATAATTTTGTCATTTTAAGGTCCGACCTCAAGGGGGAGATGCCAGAGTTAAGGATCTTCATTAATCAGCATGTGCATATTGCAATAATCCTAAAATTCAGGAAGGCCCAAATTGCGTTGCCAAGATAATCCTTCTCCTACAATTTCCCTTAGCCTTTGAGCTGTGCTTTCAGTGACAACTCACACCAACCCTCTGCCAGCTGGAACAGGACCACTGCTCCTGAAATACAAATCCACATCAGGGAGTTGATTCCACAAGCCAATCCTGAAACCCCTCCTTGTCAATGGGAGCCCAGAACTGACCCCATTGGCTGGAGCAGATTTATGCATCAAGCATACACTGATTATAGGAATGCCAAATGTGTTGCAGGATTAGATCCTTAGTTTCCACTAATTTGCAGTGCATCTTTCCAGACAGCCAAAGTAGTAATCTTCTGCTCAATTTTCCACAGTTTGAATAAAAACACAGTTACTCAGTTTCCTGTTCTCAGCAGCATGGACATCAATCCAAGCCTGGCTCAGTTAAACTGATCTAAACTCTCACCTTCATCTGCTTCCCCATGGCACATTTGGCTTTCTCATCAGGATAAACTTGATGCCATGCACTTCGTGTCATCAGTGGCACAAGGGCAGCATACTTACAGTGTTTGCAAAACAGAAAATATTCACCTTATTAATTTGATCAGGGTGCCCACAGACTCCACAACTCTAATGACAGATCATGCACCACCAGGCTGCTTTAAGGAGTCAGAGATAATAACGAAGAGCCTTGGCTTAAACTGAAGTCAAAAACCTACAGATGGTTTTGAGATAGATTCACCAAAGTGGGATGCATAAGAGCAGCAATACATAGAGAACACTACTGCAAGGGATTTTGTTGCTGAATGCAAGACAGAGTACAGATACCTGCAGTTTCTGGGCTTGCAGGAAGGTAGGCATGCAGGCGATGAACCAAGGTGGACCAGTGGATTACAAACAAAGGCTTAAACATATTCAGAAACTCTGGTCCAAGACACTGTCCCTACATCACAAGAGTACACTCATAAAACAAGGCAGAAACACGTGAGTAGGTCAGCACCTTGTCCCAAAACTCATGGCACTTAGATGAGATTCAGAGACAGAAAATTCTGACAGTTGAAGCTGGTTCAAGCCTGATCTCATCCTTTATCAGAAGCTGGACTTTATCCTGTTCATTCAGTATGGCAAAAACATGCACCTTCCTTTCAAACTACGGCCACATAGAGAGACCAGATTTCAAATGTCCTTTGCAAGAGAAAAAAGGGCTCTTCTCATCGTAAAGTTATGGGCATTTCTCTGACATTCCTTTCCTTTAAATGTAAAGCTGTGCTGTAACCATGACTCATTCTTACTCAGCTTTTCTCAGATTTCCATAAGCAAACACTTGAAGCATTTTTTATATTTGTGCACTGAACATAACCTGACTTGCCTAGGTCTGACATCATATAAAAATGCTCGGTATTATATCTAGCTCTACATAACATTTAGATTTGCTGTGGAGAAGACTGGCAGGTAAATCAGGGGGTTAATATTCTGGTGTTTTTCCAGCAGTCCCCTGCAGAACAGGCAGGCTTTCTTTAAACAAAACCAGAAGGGAAGCCATCCATGCTGCTGGCAGCAGCATACACTGTTTGAGGTGTCCCCTCCTGCAGACAGAGCTGGTGGGGAGCTGTGTCCCAGCACAGAAAGGCCAGCACAGGTGGGAACGTGGCCTCTGCCCAGCTGGTCACACTCTGCTCCCAGGTAGCCCACGCAGTCACACTGCATCCGTGGCAAACTCAGGGTCCAGTGCACAAGTGAGGGCAGAGAAAGTAGCCAAGCTAAGGGCAGTCCCAATACTGTACCACTTGTCCATTCAAGTTCTCCACAAATATTAAGGGGACAGATGGAATAACTGATTGGTCTCTAAGTGATCCAGCTTCTACTAGTTCAAACTGGAGCTTGAAGTTAACTTGTACAGGCAATAAACTCTAAAGATTTACAAAACAACAGATAATTTGGTTGAACAAAGCTAAGTTATAAGACATTTGCAAAGCCCCAAGCTCACCTAAAGGCACAAAGAACTCAAGAAAGTATCAAAAAAGTTATATAAGGAAAGAGAGAGAATAAAATAAATTCCCCTAATGTACCACAAATATCAACCACCACACACTACCTACAAACCATATGTTTTGCCCATCTGTTCTGTTATCTTTAACTAAATTTATAGTATTTGGGCTATCGGAAGAATTGTCAAGCCTGAGCTGGGCAGGATTATAAAACCTAGGTGTTATTACACTTTAAAAGACATTTTTCCCTCCCCCTACCACACCAGGCACAAGATTATACGTTTCTCTTGCAGCCTCCTGGCTCTGGTACTACAGAGGATGCTATGCTTGTTCTCAGCGACAGTAAGTAGTAGGGCATCCCAGCCCCCAACAAAAGAATAGTTCCTCTGCCTTTCTGATTTTGCTCTCTTCCCCATCCTTCCCTCTAGGCAGGCCAAAGAAAGAGGTGCCAAGGCTGAGGGTGCAGGGTCACCGAATGTGGTGCTGCAAACTAATGAAGCTCACATTAAGTCAGGAGAAGCTCCTAGTTCTGCCTCAGCAAGGGCCAGCTCTCTGGGGCAGGGCTCCAGGAGCAACACTTAAGTTCTCCAGCTGCTGAGCCAGAGTTTCAAATTTGAACCATCAGGGGTTGTAGATCAGGGCTATGATCATAAAACAGCAGTGCAGGCAAAGGATTGCGGCAGGAGAGCAACCACTTACTTCAATATGTGCAGTGGACATCTCCTTGGGAAGAAAACAATAAGGCCTCCTAAGTGAACCATTCCCACCAGTCCAGATGCATCATAAGCCAGAGAACACTGTTCTCCTAATACAGAGCCTACTTCCACAGACTGCTTGTTACTGCCACTGAGGAAGCCAACAGCTTTTAAGCTGGTCTAGGAAAAAGTTCTTCTAAACACAGCCTGGAATGGCTCAGTCTAATTCTTCCCTGCTAATCCTGTATCCAGGTTTTTGAGTAGAGCTCAGCATGCCAGATATTTAAAATCCTTTAAAATAGACACCAAGTCTTGGGTGCCTGCATATCTAAGTGCTGCTCTCCACTGCATGCTTCCATCCATGGTGTGTTAGCTCTCTTCTGCATGTGCAACAAGAGTGCTTTTCAGAGTGTGTACACACAGAGGGAAACTGCTTGGAAAAACTGAACTCTGACTGTCAAGTCAAATAACAGACCTTAGCGCTGAACCCTCCCCACCTTATGCACCAGACTCTCCAGTTAGTGCACTGCTTGCAGCAGCTGTCTACCTCTCAGCACCTCTTTCCAGAACGCAAAGTGACTTGCACAGCTCCAAAAGCTTCTTAGGAAGTCTACAAATAAGTACAGAGGGGAAGGTTCCAGCTTGTTTTGTCACATGCAAAGGATTAGGGTAAATGTGGCGATTTTCTGCACAGAAGGTCTTTAAAGAGCGTGCAGAATTCCAATAGGTGTCTCATTAATGCCAAGTCGTGGAGCACATGGTGCTCCACTCCTGCTGTCTGGTCCACCTGCCCAGAGCCAAGTGGTTCTCTCCAGTGCTGCCTCAACCTGCCGACTGCCAGGTGATGGTATCCTGCTGCCCCGAGCCCTGCTGTGGAACCAGTGCTGCCTTCTCCTTGTTCCCTCATTTGCTTCAAGACCTGATTTCTGAAAGGTGCTAAAGCTCAGCATCGACCCCTGGGAGAGTCCAGCTCCCCTTTTGCCCTTAAACAGCATGTACAGAGGACATGCTGGCACAGCATCCTCTCCCTTCTGCTTTTCAGGATGGATGGCAGATTGCAATGCAATTTTCCTCCCAGTCCCTCTATATTCATGATTTTCACCTATTGTAGTCAGCAGTCATTTCTGAGCCTGTCACTGTCACAGAAGAGGCAGATGAGTTCAGAAACAGGTGAGAAGTGCTGTTACATTTTTACAAATATCACTGTGCACAACAGAGGTATGGATATCCATTCAAACTGCACAAAGTTGAGGTTGTTGGGTTTTTTTTGTTTTGATTTGGGGGGGGTCTTGGTTTTTTTACAGGCCTTTTCAGTAAAAGGAAAGACTTGCATTGTGAACATCCATGTACTGAAAAGGAAGGCCAGGCTAGAGAGTGTCGTTACTTTTCCTTCTTATAATGTTCAATCAAGTCCAGGCAGACAGAGCATCAGACACCCTAGAAGGCCCTGGAGAGTGGTAATCACAGCAGGGAGGCAATGTGGGAGCAAATCTCCCTTCTAGGCAGCAATTTCCCTGGCTTTTCCCTACAAATAGAGCTGTGTTCAGTGGCTCATCAGCAATATTTAAAAATTAAATTTTAAATGAACAGGAGGGCTCTTAAGAAGATCTGCTTTTGATGAAATGTTTCCTTTTTTAACTCTTCCAGAAAAATCACGTAAGTTTAAAAGAAAAAAAAATCACCACCTTTCAAAATATTCCACCCTTTCCCTTTAGACAGCAGGAAAAAAGATATCCTTTTATAAATCTGAGATTTTAATCTTGAATTGTCACTGCAGAAAAAAGTCCATCTCTACTTTACAAATGCCCCAAAGTAAAATACTTTGAGAAATGCAGAGCAGGTTTTTCTGATACAGGTATAGTTATTTTGATATAATACAAAATATTTCAACACTTCTAGCCAAAACTATTTATTGAATTTGATCCAAAGTAATAGCTATCTTTGCTTCAAAATTGCATTTGTGGCAAATGAAATTGATTAGGTAAAAATAATCAATTTTTTAGCCAAGTTGTTGGTCTTTTCATAGGTTTAAATTCAATATTGCATTCAATGTTGTGTTACAAACATACTAAGTTCATAAAAGCTGCTCCATTCTTCAAATCTTCCTAAAATCTTGTTAACAGGGTTAGGTCCTTTTTTTCTACACACATCCCCATTAATAGCTCTAAATATGAGTCCAAACTCCATCCCTCGTAATATCTGTGTAGGGCTGATAAAAGGCAATCACACAGGCAGGAGGAGATTTCCAAGGAAGGAATAACTCTGCTCACCTTTACCCAAGGAAGTGGGCAGAGGGTTATGAAACATCTTCACTTTTGTAAAGCTAAGAAATCTGACCTGGAACTGACAAATGTGAATCCAGGAGTCCTGCAATGCCATTTGGACAGAGTCACCTTTAGAGTGGAGCAGGCCATGGAAACCACCTACGTTTGAAGGAAATCAAAACTTTATTCCAAAGTTAATACAGGATTTCAGAAGTCCTTTTGTATATATAACATGAAAGAGATCACTGTATAGGATAAACAAAGAGAAAATCTTGCACAAGGGCAGGAAGGCAGGCCTTGGCACACCAGGGTTTAGGAGCAGGGCTGTGCTGCAGTCATTCCCCTACGTGTGCAGGAGTGCACACACATGCATGTGTGCTGCACACCTGCAGCCATGCTCACTCACTCACTCTGTTCATCTGAAACCTTCTTCTTCTCACAATTACTGCCCCTGAGTAACACCATGTGCCGCCGATGTCGCAAGGCAGGACAGTCACTCTGTGATCAACCAGCCAGCCAGAAAGAACACCACCACTGGGGATGTACAGTTTTGCCTTTTCCCACATTGAATGGGGCATTAACTTCAAAGTCTATGACCCTTTAAATCTTTAACAATAATTAATAGGAGAAAGATGACTAATATTTGTGTTTGCCCTTAAACCTGCTCTTGGGAGAGAAAATAAAAGCTCAAAGAAAGTAACGTTTTGTGCAAGCAAAGTCAACAATATTAGCTATTCCTGAATTAGTTTGTCTTAACTCTGGTGTTAATGCTTTACTTGGCCTTGTGCTCCCAAGTGGATTGCATTTAGCACTTCAGTTCCTACAGCATGAAATATTTCACTGCATAGATGTCCCAGTGCTAACTAGAGCAACCTCAGGGCTGCAGCAGTGTCTGCCAGTTGCCGGGGGCTACTGCAGCCCTAAGAAACTGTCACAGTCCAAGAAAATCCAGCTCACACAATCTAGTCCTGGATTCTAAGCCTTGGGCTTATGATCTCCACCGTGTGCCCAGAGCTGGAGTACTGGACCCTTGGTTCAACACACCAAGTGGGCTGATGCTTTCCTAGCCCAGAGGAAGACTCACATTATCATCTCTAAGCATTGGCTTCAACACTGCCCACAGCGAGTCAATATTTCACTTCAGAAGATTTGTTTTCTTAAGACATAAATAGTCTGATGGGTTTTTTTCTTTTTCATCCATCAAGATCAATGTATCCTAGTCTACACTGTGAATTTACAAAATAATTTTAAGAGGACTCTGGGTTCATACCATCTCCAATGTGCCACCTCAGGGAAAACTGTAAAAAATTGGAAAGCTGTTCTTCCACAGCAATCAGGGTCTGAGAGGCAAAGCCAGGTTTCTTCCACCCTGTGTGTAACAGCCCTACCAAGACACATATGTGCACATGTAACGAGTTCAGAGTCCAAACCAATAAAAAAGAAACTCTCCAGTTTTTCCTGTGCCAGCTTTAAACAGCCCATGGAAACACAAGTAGTGAAGTTGTCATTTTCTTCCTAAGCTTTCACTGCAGATGCACACAGGGCCATTTTAAGATGCTAGCTTGCTCACCAGATCCTGGCATCGCTTTTTGCATACCAGTATGTTAAGCAAGGTCAGCAAACTCCCTCCAGTTCTCGCTCCTGAGCCAGGGACAGCAGGCAGTGAGAATTTGTTCAAGACTCCTGAAAAGATCATGGGAGGTTGGGAAATATAGGAATGCACTGTGGTAAGGAGATTTTCATATCCAGCTCTGCTGAGTGCTCTGCAAACACAGTCCAAAGACATGCCAAAACAAGTGGAGCCTCGGCAAGAAAGCATGGAGCTAGCAATTGCATTCCTCTCTCCCTCTCTCCCCTGTTCAGTAAAACTTGCTACCACATTCAAGAATAAGATGAGCCCCAGGATCCAGAAAATAACCAGATGAGTAAACTGGCACTGCAGTCCAGCCCATGTTCAAAGATGTCAACTTCCTTTGGAATTTTCAAGCCCACAGGTTTGTTTTTTTGCCCTGTTTTAGGCATCACTTGGTGCCAGGCTGCCATTTAAAGGCTGTAAATTACTGTAGGAAAAGAAAATTCAAGTTAGATTTTGTCCGATTTCAGATTCCTACCAATTAATAATGCAGCAAAACTGAAATGGAAAACGAGTGTCCCTTATTTCAGGAAAGTCCACTGCAAGGGCCTGATCCAAAAGCCACTGGGGAGTTAATGGATTACATTCTAAAGAAGTTTCAGATGATCGGTCATTTCCATCAGTTTCCAGAGATGGGAATGAACTTCAAAGGGTTGGATGTAGAACTGAACTTCCAAGGCTTTCTATCTGAACATCCTGGGACTTATAGGTATGTTTCCAATCATCTGCAGACACAGCCTGCAATGAAAGGAAACAGAACCCTAAAGGTTCTGTATCCTGCAGACAGAGAGGTAAAAAAAAAAAAGTGTTTTGTTTGCAGGAGATGGTCAGTTCATTCCCCCACTGATTCTTATCAGGCAATTACACAAGCCGGCAGTGAACCACAAACAGGAGCCAAACTACAGGAATTTAATGGCCAATTCGCCAAAAACCGTATTGGCTTATAAAGATACACTGTGTTCTCATTCAGTGCTAATTTACTTTAACAATAAACTTATTGTGACTTGTATTCCCACTTCAAAGAGAGTTTTTATGTGGCAACTGGTAGGGGCATAAGTGGGAGTTTTCCTCTGGTGGATAAAACAAAGATACAGTAAGGTGAAGAAAAAAAGCTCAGTAATTATCCTCCACAGGGTGAAAGGCTATATAATAGCAATGCCTCAAATTATTTGCAGACATGTCCATGTATTTGAGAGAAATACAAGCTTTCAGAGGATATCACACCTGTGCCATGGGTAATTGCCCTCCCTTGGAAACTAGAACTGCCCAACAGATGTTTATTCCACCACACAGACAGCAGAAGCAGTAGGAAACCTTTGCCTCTTTAAGAAGTGGAAAATTATTAAGCCCACCCTAAACTGGTACAAAGCAGCTTTCCCTACACCACCTCCTCTAGCAGCTGCTTTAGTCAGAGGGCTGCTCATCCCTTGACAGGATAAGCCCAGATGCGAGCTAGCCCAGAGGCTGCCCGTGAGGTGGGCAAGACTCAGAGGGGACAAGAGAGGTACACCTGCACCTGTGGGAAGGTGCCAACAGCCAGGAACGTGCAGGGAGAGCAGCCCTGAAGTGCACAGGGAAGAGGCAGGTGCAACAGGGCTCCAGCATTGTTACAAGACTCCAGCAAGCCTGTCAGAGCCCTGGCAGTAAAGGTGCTCAGTGCTTGCTGGGGCACAACCAGCTCATCCCATCAGAACAACTTGGATCCAGCAGCCCGAGCTTAAGGCAAACTGACACTTCAGCATTTTTGAGCCACTGTCTGGGATTTTTCAGCATGGCTTACAACCCCACTCCAGCATGTCTGGCTGGGCTAGTCCTGACACAGCCATGCAAGACTGCAACACATTCAGGGATAGGTTCCTAAAGGCACCTGGGGCCTCACTCCCATTGATTTCACTCCAAAACTACAGTGTGAATATCTGTGAATAGCTGGCTCTAGCATCTCCCCTTTCTGTTATTAATATGGCCATAGCAAAAGCATTCTGCTCTCCTTTCTCCTCCTAAGAAGCCCCAGATTCCTTTCACAGCACCACTTGATTCAATCCAAGCACCCCAGAGCACGTCATCTCCCCAGCCTTATCAAAAACTCTACTCTGGAAGAGCAACCCAACAGAAGAGCTGTTTGCAGGATGTTGAAAGGGACAAGGTCAGCCTGACTTCTACCCTGTGGGCCACAGCTGCCAGAAAAATGCTGACTAAAACAGTTTTTCTTGAAAAAGACCAATATAGTTTTGTTCAAACCAAAATGTTTGGGGAAACATGTCGATTATGATAAAACTGTAATGGGGAAAAGAGTCCAAATATACCACTGCAATCGTACCATACAGTTAATGCTACAGTAAATATTTACATTGACCCTTTGTAGCCATGCATTTGATATTTAGTATGACTGTTACGTTTGACATTAAAACTAATAGAACAATTTCTGGGGAAATAATCAACATTTCCCTGAACTTGCTTAACACAAGATGCTGAGATTTTAATTGTTCACTTCAATTACAAGTGAATTTTAATTTTTAAACACTTGGACTTCCTGCCAGATAAGAGCTTTGGCTCCTTAACAGTCCAAGGTCAGAGTAGTTCACTAGAATTGCTGGTACACCTCCAGCCTCTTGCTCCTGCAGAGCCACTGGGAGGAGGTGCACCAAACAGGTTGTCACAGAGCAAAGCTGCTGCAGCACAGACCTGACACACTCAGCACAAGTGAAGAGGCAAAGACAACACTACTGGTCAGGGCCTGCTCCTAGAACACTCTCCCCAAGGGTCTGCCAAATGGCCTCTCATCTCATAGAGGCAACTGGAGACGTGTTTGACCACCACAATTTTTTAATCTCTTGCCCCAGCCTGTCAGTCCGTCCCTGAAGATATTAGTATTTCCTTCTAACTGCTGAACAGCCACCATGATCTCCATCTTGCATGTGTCACACACATTATCAAAAACAGCCTTGTTTCACCCAAGTGCACTGGGAGATCCACTGTTCAAAGCACCATGTTAGGTCCCAGCCTCAGCAGCACAGGCCAGGAGCATGGTGGTAGCCACCACCTCTGAGTGTGCTACACCTACCATATGTGATACCTGTTTCCTCTGCTGCTCATTTGTTGTGATTGCTCTGCAGCTGAAGTTCTTGCAAATTGAGCTCCCCAGACAGGGAGCTTTTTGCTGTGGTCGACAGTTGTATGCCTGTCTCATTAGAAAAGTTTGCCTGAAGAAAAGATTTCAAAATGTTTTGCAGAGTTGCCATCTACCTTTGTTAAGTACAGCATTCACTTAAGCTTATCTCTAGCTATATGAAGTCTATACAACTATATATACATATGTCTCCATTGTCATCACTTACCCTAGCAAAACATAAAATCCCAGAAGTATCTGTTTCCTCCCTTCATGGTGGGCATGGAAAGGTGCTTAATCAGAAGCATTTAAAGCACATTTAGAGTAGTCTTTGAAGCCAGCCACATTTCCTTTTCTCCAAGCCCTTTCTTTCTTTCTTCTTCTTCCTTGCCCTCTGGCAATTTTCTGCAATGCCAAGTGCACTGCCTGGTATAACCAGCCTCATTTTTCATCAGAAATGCTCTAACTGATCCTGCTTTGCACATGGAGCTTGTACTAGATGGTCTCAAGAGGGCCCTTCCAGCCTCACCTGCTTTCCTTCACAACAAAACCCAACCAATGTGGGAGAAAAATCTGAACGATAAAACACTGTTAAGTGGAGAAAATGAAGGGAAAAAACTCTGCTCTTCCTGCTTCATTCACAACCTGCTGCTGCAGCCTTTTCCAGAATACCTCCCAATACTTCATACAGTTGAAACCTGATGCATTATCTATCAGCTGGATGCACATGGGAACCATGCCAAAATATTTAACAGGTGTCTTGCAATATTTGTCAAGCATCTTACAGCATCAACTGTGAGTCAGGTGGATCTAGAAGAATTTTAACTTGCATTTGTTTAAACCACACATTGGAAAGCTGTCCCCCTTACTGGAGTGGGTTGTGCGTGCTTAAAACAGAAACCCAGTGCACCTGAGAAAAAACCAACCAGAAATTAGGAAGTAGTTGAGGGTCTTTTTACTCTAAACTCTCATAATTTTTACTGTTCTATTTGGTGTGCCCGAGTTTAGCAATAGCTGGGCTTGAGAATATTGATATTATCAATTGAGAATGTTTGCGAACATTATAATGTAAAATAAATAGCTTTGCCTTATAACTGTATTTTTTGTGAATTGCATGCAATATATGTTATAAAATTTTTCAGCTGGATTAGAAAACTTAAGACTCAAAGGAGGCTGAATGAGATGTAGGTGATTTCCTGGTATTTAAAGGGTAATTTGAGCAGCTTCTTTTCTCTCTTCTCTTGCTTCACCAAAGGACTGTGACTATGCTGAGATCACACAATTCTAGTACCCTAGAGGGGACTTCTGACCAAACTGCATATGTATAATCCCAGTTCTGCTTTGGCCATGGTGAAGATTTTTCCAAATGCGGCTTTGTTTGTCTCTACTGATATTTTATTCAGGGGAGGAACAAAAAGGAAATGAAAAGGAATGGAAATACCTTTTGGTTTACCTGTTTTATTCTGCAAATACCTCTAAGCCACCTCAGACACTTTTGAAAACTACAAATCTCCTACAAGCAGTATAGATGCTCTCCTTGGCATCCCTGCTGCTTGTGGGTTCAGTCAGGGTGTCAGTTTATCAAGAGAATTTGTCTGCAACACCCTACACTGACCATGAAATCATATTGCACATTATTGCCTCTTCATCTCCACTTCCCACGAACCACAACAATCTACCAGGAAGCAGGGCTTAATACTTCCAGTGCATCTTTGCTTGACAGCTCTGTTACTTGAATATGGTCTTTACTTCCCACCTGGTGCCCTCCAGTCCACTCTCCCTGCTGGCAGAGAGTTGCCCACTCTGCTCCCCTCCCTGCCAGCACCCATGGGCAGTCATGGGATGTGATGACAGGGGTTTGAGGCAGTGAGTTGTTACAGCCAGCACCTCAGACCCTGACATGGCATCACCCAGCGTTCACTTGGTGAATTGAGGTGAACTGTGCTTTTCTTGTTCCTGCTCACCGTGTGAAGCAATGCGTACGTTTTGTTTTCCCCCAGGAAGATCCATGCCATTTTTTGTGTGGGATAGAGCAAAGGCTTTTGCATCCCTGTTCAGGCAGCTCACCCTGGCCTGACACAATTTTGAACTCCACACTTCTGTTGTTGCTGGTCCTCTGTGACCTCGACGTTACAATTGTTCCTGTACCATTGGGGTGGCCTGGCTTGAGCAGAAGAACAGAAGGAATTCCTTAATCTGGCAAAAAGGGAAGACTTAAATGAGGTGCTACTGATTCTTCTGCCAGGTCTGGACTGAAGAAAGCAGAGCATACAATCATGGAGTTTGCACGGACTTCCTGCTGGGAGCTCCAGTCCAGGGGACACAACTTTTCACAAGAGAGGACAGGCAATTGCTGTATTCAGGTTAACCTGCTGTCTGTGCTCCCACGTTCTACCACTGTGTTAAGGGTCCTAAAATGGTGCTGATAATGAGGGTATCTACATTCATGCTCTTCTTTCAGCTGCAGCATACGAAGTGCCTCAGTTTATCTGTAAATATAACCTATCTAATAACATTTCCCTATACCTTATTTACATCTGAAAGGTGCTGAGCCAGCAGAACATGGGGGGTGTAGAATTACAGCAGTGAAGTGTTCTACAGCTGACTCAGGAACTCCAGGTAAAGGTGTGAACCACCACTGATTGAAAGAAGTACCTTATATCAGACCTATTGCTTTAGACTCAAAAAAAATAACAGGAAGAAAAAATAGAAAGGTGTTAATGCTAATAGAACAACACCATCTTCTAATGCATTTTCCACTTCCACAGAAAGTTTTATCTAGCGTTAATGTCAGTGATACAGGAAACTGGTGTTCTTTCTAGGACAGGTCCAGCAGCAAAGGCAATCTGTGTCTCTGCCATTTAAAATTACATGCTCTCTGCAGAGAAGAGATGAGAGCTATTAGATGAACACTTATTCCCTGCATTTTTAAACACTGGCACACTGTATCTGAAGACACCTCAGCCTACCTGGGATTCTGGTGTCAAGTACGCAGCCTGCCAGTTAATGAGTTACTTAATAGTTCATAAAGTATCCCCTAGACTCCCATCAAACTATAACCATTCCTATGCAGCAAACCAAGCATTGATCACACACTTACAAGCATTTTCCATATCAGAAAGAGGAAGAAAGATGGTACTAAGATCCATTAAATTCTTGATACTTTTTGTTGAGGGGTGGGAAGACTGGCATCCTGTCCTCACGCTGGGGGACAGATCCTTTCAGGCTGCCATTTCATTTGGTCACTAAAATATGGAGAGACAACTATACTGTGTAATCACCCTATAGCACTTCAGCTTTATACCAGGATTCTAATACTGAGCTAAATCAAGACGCAGTTTTTCTTTTCCTGGACAACAGGCGCAGCCCTTGGCAGCTCACACAGACTGCAGCAGGAGGAGAGTGTGGCAAAAGCCAAGCCTGATTTACTCTGGATCAAAGGGCACTATCCATTGGCACAATAACCCCAGCTAAAGTGTCTGGATGGACTTTGAAATATGGCAGAAAACGTGAAAGTTTGCAAATTAACTTTTATGTTCCACCCCATTCGGCTGGTGTGAAGTGCATTAAATGCTACCACGGAGTGTGTCAGAGAGGGTACTGGATGGACAACATTTAATGTGAACATCTGTACTTACAGGGTCACTGGCAAAGGCAGTGGTTATCTAAGTGACTGACAAACCAAGCCTCCAGCTCAAAGGTTGCTATTCTGTTTGTATCTGTGTTTATATCCTACTACTAACACACGTTGCTTTCCTCATACACAAATCCTCAGTAAGAAACCTATTTAAACTAGACTATCTGATCAATAGTAGAATATAGTGCAGTCATAAACTATAAAAAGTATTAATGAGAATATGAAACTATCTAGCATGTACTCAGAGAGCTATCATGCTGTCCTAAAGGGTTTTATTCCAGGACAGGTCTGGTTTAAATGAGTATTCCACATGAAGCGACTTATGGATACGCAATGTATGCCTAAGCTAGTATAGCAAATAACGAAGGAAGCCTTAACAGGAAACATGAGGCATTTACTGGAAGAAAGTTTTTCCAGACAACTGTGATTTCAATATTAGAATTATAAAATACTTCAAAAGTCAACATTTCTTCACAAGTGCATGCTTGCTATACTTCACGGATTCAGCACTGCACACAAAGCGTGTGTCACAAATGATGCCTGCTCACAAGTAAGCAGCTTATCTGTAAACACACATTCTCTGAACACATGCACTGTACCTGTGCTTGCAGGCACAGTTTGCAGCATTCAATGTTCCTTAACTTCCTGAGAATCTGTGGGTTGTTTCAACAAGAGAATTAAATACCCTTTTCAGTAATAATCTCTCCTTCCCCAGAGCCTTCTGGAGAATTTTGTTGTTGTTTTTCAATTATTTTTGCTGCCAAATGCACACAGTTAGAGCTGTACAAGGTAGCTTTTGTCTTCCACAAGAACAAGCGTCATTGACCCAAGAACCTCCAAGGCAGTGTCACTTGACTCATGTTAGTATGCATGGCTGTGCTGCTGGAGCTGCAGAGAAGCCTCCAGGGCTTGGCATTTCAGCATGATGCCAGCAATGACATCATCTCTCAGAGAACCCTTGGAAGAACCTCAGAAGTTTGGATTGGGCTGAGCAGATCTGGACAGGTGCTGGTCAGGCAGAGCTTTCCAGGAGCAAGGGAGAACATTGTCCCACTGCAGGCTCAAGGAGCACAGTGTGGCCCTGGAGCCTCAGTGCACCCTCTTGGGCAAGCTCATTCCTCTGCTACAGCTCTCAGGAGCCACTTCTTGCTGCCTGTGTCTTTTGCAGAGTGAAAGGGGTAACTGAGCTGGAGGAGGTCTGCAGAACCTCACTGTGCAGGGGGACACGTGCCAAGGAAAGAAACAGGTTGACTTTAAAAGCAACACGATGCGTTTAAACCAAGCTGACAGAACAGAAAGAACAAAACAAAAAAAAAAAAAACAACAAAAAACCTCAAGGCAAACTGCATTTGTTCTGGAAATTATTAATATTTGAGACAATAAAGGCAGACCCCCTGAATACTATCTGCATAGAATCCCTCCTCAGAGCCAAACCACACTTTAAAGCACTTCATCTCGAAAGAGCTCTGCCGAATTGAAACTGAACTACTACCATGACTAGAGGGTTTTGGTGCCAAAAGATGTCAGATTGAACACGAAACAGAATTTTCATTCTTTTGTGCCCTCCATAAATATTAACAACTTGACACCACATAATGAAAGCAAAATGCACTTAAGCACGGGCAGAAAAACCAAACTAGCCAACCATTCTTCTTTTAGGATTACAATTGGAAATTAGCTGTAGAGGTCAGAGTTTTCCAGCATCACTGTAGGCTGGGATTAACCCCACAGATATTGAGCACACAAGAGGAGAATTTGGCCTTGCATGGTGCAAGAGGATTGCAATTCCACAAAATAAACACCCCATCCTTCCAGCCTTTAGCTGGATGGAAGCAGCTGCCAAATCCTTGTCTACCAAATGGCCTCAGCCCACACTCATGGCCAACAAGCAGAGGAGGGAAGTGCAGCACAGGGCAGCCACAGCACCTCACTGGCCTGCTCAGGACTCCTGCTGAAGAGACCCAACACTCACTGTGGCCAAGAGGCAAGAAGTGACAGGAAAAGCACAGCAGCCAGGATTTGCTGTGATGCATAGTTTTGATTCACTTTTCTCATGTATCTGATTAAAGTATCTGAATGTCTTTAGGGGGGAATAAAAAGTACCTCAGTTTAAATCAGAAAATAATGTTTTTGTATCAGTCTCCATGTCCATCAAAAAAGGACACTTCTTCTAGGCAAGAACTTCCACATTTCAAGACACGCAACAAAATACTAACTGCAGTGAGAAAAATAAACTCACAGTTCCCTTCCCCAAATCCCCTTTCCAGGGAGGGGGGGGAAGGCAAGGCAGCAAACCTGAATCAATCTGGAATATCTACAAAGCACAGGATGTTGTGAATTCTGTGTTTCTCTTAAAGCATCTCTCAATAAAACTTTTCTAGATAGCCCTTGGAGAGAACAGAGGAGGGCAGGAAATTTCCTCTCTGTGGGAAAAGTATTGGGGAATAAAAACAGGGAACTATTTGTTTCAATTATTCCCCCTGCACAGGCCAACAAAGGCTTTTGCACACACTACAAGGGAAGAAACATTTAAAATACTTAGGTTCTTGACTGGAACAGCACCATTCACTCAATATATCTGTAGTATTTCAATGCTACTCTTAATTTAAAAAGCGGAACATTGCTACCACCATATTTACTGGTACCTACAGATATTTTCTCTCACCAGTTTTAGAGCCAGCTTCAGAAAATGAAACGAGAATTAAAGGGGCAGTGGTGCATCAGGCAATAGGAGTGCTCCCCAGCCAATCACAAATGTTTGAACTTTTTACTCTTCAGGCTTTGCAAGTGCCCAGAGAGTCTTTTGGATGCCTGTCCTGCTTACCACAGAGTTTTACTTGCTCTGTCTGAGGCAGGAGCAAAGGAAGCTCACTGAAGGCTCTGGACACCAAGACCAAGAGCAGATTTGCTCAAGGAGACCTCCTTCTCAATAGTGAGGGTATGCATTAAAGCTTTGCCTGCAATGTCCTGCTGCAGGGATCAGGGCCTGTCTGAGCTCCAAGTTATGTTTCCACATTCTCCAGTACCAAAGGAAGGCACTGAGGAGTCTGTTGCTCAAACAGCTTCTTCATTATTAATTACTGCATGGGAAGAGAGTAGGTAAATTTCTGAACCTCAAATTATGTGCTAGAAAGACAGTCCCAGCAGCAAAGAAGCACAGAAGACAAAGAATCCTGTTGTTTCTAGCACGAAATGAAGCCTGTTTAAAGTCTAAGGAACCCAGCAAACAGCTCTGTGGGGAGATATTTCTGCAGTGAGTCCCTAAAATTTTCTGGGATACCAGTTACTGCCATTGTCCTGGCTCCTTCTTTAGCACAACCTTGGAAACACTGACCTCACCCATCAAACACCTTCTGTAGAAATCTCAGACTCTCCTGAGTGGGAACCCAGCCCTGCCTGGAAAGTCCTACTGTCTCTACTGAAATAAATTGTATTTTCATGCTCCAGTAAATACAAAGTGTGGGTGTACTCCCTTCAAGGAATGGTCAGAGCTCTGCAATGTTCCTAATCTCTAAATTGTGTAGGTAATTCCATTTGACTTCGCTGATAGATCAGGAATGTATTTTGCAGAATCATTTACCGATTGCCCATTTCATTCCTTTTGAAGTGTTTCCAGAAAGGCAGGTAAAGGACAGGGACATTTCCTATATTGTCTTTCCTTCACTTGCACCATTACAATATTTGTTCTTTGGTGTTCAAATATCCTCTCCAAGTGAAAGAGGATGTTCAGTCTCTCACTGTCTGGCTCTTGCTGCCCACCACTGCCTTTACTGCTCCGTGGCACTGCTTTAGGGGGATGTGCAGGAACAGCTGCTGTAGGAGTGCCCAGAGGAATGACCACCTCTGGCAGGGGTAACTCACACCACTGCTTCTAGAAGGGGCCACAAGCCACCTCTTACACCACCACCCATTTAAAACTCCTGCCACAAAACTGCTCCGAATTCCCCCAGCTGCCTGTACAACACAGCCTCCAGTGTTTGACCAAACCCAGGAAGGGTTTCACCAGGTCAAGTTACATTTATTTAAGAGCATTTTGACGAGGTTGGGCAGCTACTTTACTGCACGATCAGCAACTGTTCAGGTGAGGAGCTTCTACTCTAACCCCAGCAACAGGATCCCAGGAGCCTGTCCTATCCAGCAGATGCTACTACCCTTCCCAGGGCTCAGGTTTATTTGATCCAGCTTTTATGCAAAAGCACATAAAAACCATATAAACACGTTTATATAAGAGACAAATGTGTGTGTTTAAATTGGCTTATTCCACAAACACAGGCTATTGAACAGCCCCATCTGCATATAGGGAAGGCAGCAAGAGCCAGCTGTACACGTAGGAGAAAGGAAGGATAAAACAGGGAGGAAAAGAACAGGAACAAGAGCTGGGTGCAACATGAGGGTGTACAGAGAAGGAAAGAAAGCAGACTCTCTTGTTTTTTAGCCACAGATGGGGCTGACCTGTGTCACTACTGCTAAAGCTGGTGTGGAGTGGAAAGGCAATTCCAGGGCTGTGGGTGGGGATCCTGCAATCCCATCACCATCAAACTACACTCCTTAAGGGCTTTCTGCAAGGTGCTGGGCCTTGGCAAGCCTGGCATCCACCTGAGTGTCTGGCAGCCCTGTGGGATTCCTGTGCTGTGACAGCATAGCATTTCAGTGGGAATGAACAGGGGTCTGAAAGAGTAGAAAAAGAAGAAAAAGATTAAAAAAAAAAATCCTGTTGCACCTCCCTGCCATCTGCTGACATGGAAGTGGCCTGTCCAGAGAAAGATTTATAGTAGTCCTGGGAGTGGCCACACACCAACTTCTCTGGGAACACCAGGTGGGACAGAGTCCTCAGCATTACCTCATGAGTTTGACTTAGATATGTCATTTCAGTTTGAAAGAGGTTTTCTGAAACACGCTAAAGCTGAAGTAGAAAGTTAGAACTTCCCAGGTGACATCCTCAGCTCTGACTAGGAAGCAAAGATGACAAGTGCTCAAGGGCAGCCGGGCTACGCCAGAGCAAAAAACCCCTCCTCTTGAAAAGGAAAGCTGCACTGAGACAGAATCCATAAATACTCGCTGCCTGGAGTCTGGTCTGGATAGAAACCACAGGGAATGCCCTCAGAACTAAGTGTAATGCTCTATACTTTAATGATACATATCCTTGTATTGTTAAATCTGCTCTTTGCTTAGGTACAGATGCTAAGGTGCAGACTCGTTGAGCACTCCCTTGGAAAACATGTGGCATTACATACCAAAATATCTGAAATTTAATGGACACTGGTCCCTTAAGTCCCACAGGACTTGTCTCAAGAGCTTATTCTCAATTCCTATGTATCTCCACCTTTACATGTGTACCTAAAATGAGCAAATATCACTGGATCATATTACGAGTATCACTGAAATTTACATATTAAACATGCTTGTCCTGAACTGGCCTTGGACAATCCTAGCTTTTTACCAGATATTATTTTAGTAATTTTTTTAAAAAACCTTTAAAATATACATCGTTAAATTATTCTGTTAAACCTTTTGATATGTATTAAAGCCGCCATATTAGAAAAAAAAATTCACAATGTTGCTAATTTAATTTAAACCAGCCGTGAAAACAAAGGATTTAACTACAGTGCAGTTAATGATTCCAATAAAAGAAAAAAACCTAGCTGTTTACATGTTTTACACAAAGACTTTTCCTGGCCCCTTTTAGCTGTCCATACAATACATTGTTAAGTTAACACTTAATAACACCAGCTTAATATATAACAGAGGGAAAGTGCACTGCAGCCTCATTTACTCTATTTAGCAAGTCCTATTAAATTCTGGTTTTCTCCCTCAGAAGATCATAAATATACCACTGTTCACCTTTGAGAATGAAAGTCTAAAGTGCAACATAATATGGGCAAATCGCTTGACAAGTAATCTGCGACCCTCAATTTAAAACCACATTAAAAGTACCTATTCTGCTAAATGGGAGAGCCAAGGCTAACCAGAACATGAAGCAGAAGATGGCATAAGTTGCCATTTCCCTTCTCTCCCGAAGCCTGAGAGCCAGGCTCACTGTGACACTACCTGCAACCCTTGACTCCCAGAGGAATATCACTGTGCAGGCTGGCACAAGCCAAATCCCCAAAGAAACAGGTGTAGGAGAAGAAAACACATACTGGCTAGGACTTCGGCAGAGATAGGGTTCTCTTGTCAATAGCTGGTGGAACACCTTCGAATATATGAAAGGACTATAAACAAAGCTACAAATATGCCTGGGTTTGAGCAGCAACAAAAAAGCAGAGCTCCTGCTGGTACATTCCTGACAGCATTGACTGACACTCAATGTAGGTTTTGGGTGGTTTTGAGGGTGGTGGTGGTGTGTATTAGCTCCTTTGCCGGAGTCCAAATTCTTTCAGAGGATATTTTACTGCAAAGCACTTAGTGCCTCAAAGCCTTGCCTGAATTCCCAGACAACACAAGCACCCTCAGACATGAAGTTCCTGGTCCAGCTCTAGCATGTATACATTTTTACCAGTTGTTCAAGGTATAATGTAATTAATTATAACAATTCAGCAGCAATTGAGCATGAATTTTACACAATATGATAATAAACACAAATGAAGAGATAATTTCTAGATACATCTTTTCTTTCTAAACCATAACCTTTTTTGTGATACGTTCTAAATGAGGCAAATTGTTACAGCTGCAACATTACCAGGGCTCTCCTGCCTCATACTGAGGTTTGGATGGTAGAACCTGAAACTTCCCTTTGTTAGGAAGAGCAGAGAAAGCCTCTATGCCCTTTACTTCCAGGTGACTATATTGTAAATGCAAAGCAGAATCTACAGCTACCTCAAACAGGGAAATAAAGAACATTTCTAGCTGTGATTCTCCATCATCAAGCTGTACTTGGCAAAGGGAGTGAATGTCTGAATCATGCAATTCAGTTCAGGACAGACACCCAAGACCAATGGGGACCTGAAGTCCAGCAGGGTGCTTTGCCCAGGCTAATTATTTCATCTGCAAAAGATGAAGGCAGCTCAGCTGCTCTCCCAGTCCCATTTTGCTCCAGTGAGCTGCCCTGTGCATCTGTTCAAAGCCAGCCAGCCTGCAGGTCAGCTGGGCTATAACTACAGCACGCACAAAGCAAAACACAGAAGCAACAAGTGCAAGTTCTCCCTTCAGAAGGCTATCATAGGTTTGGCTGGGATAGGGTTAATTTTCTCCATCATAGCTTTATCTTGCTATGTTTTTGATTTGTCTTTAAAACAGTGTTTTCACCGCACCCCTAACATCCCTGGTTACTCACTGCTACTAAATACAGGCCTGCTGCAGAAGAGCTGTTCCCGATAGAGTATCTCAAAGGATTTGTTTGCCTGAGAGATTCCCTAGTGTCCCTTTGTGAGGCTTAACCCCCTTTGTAGGCGGTACCAGTAAAAGTCACCTCCACTCCCCCATACGTGCAGCACTTACACTGTGATCCAGCTCTCTAGAAACTGTTACACACAGCATGTAGGGATGCTGTGGGTTTCATAAGATGCTGATTATACACAGCTGCAGAAGACATCCAACTATATTGATACAGGGTGGATCACAGGGCTGTAAATTTGCAGAGACATTCCATAACCAGTTGGCATCCAACATTACAACTTGCTGGCCTTCAGAATCTCTGTCAAATGCAAAACTGAGAGTTTTAATTAAAAGACTACCCACAACTTTGTAAAGAGCTAAAGATCAAGAGCCTGCAAAAGCTGAAGAGATGAGGTTTATGGTGTTCTTTTTACTCTCAGATACACTACGAGTGGCGGTCACGTACTAATTACAGGTTTCTTACAACAGCACACTGGGCAGTTTTCCAGACTGGTATCTCCACTGCAAACAGAGCCAAACTGCAGCTTATCAGACTCTGTTCCCTTTGTCCCAGCTGGAGATGTTTTGACACCTCAGCTTCAGTTCTGGGGAATTATAGTATTTTATACTTCAGGCATTTAAGTTCTGGAATGGATAAACTGATTAATTTATTGCTCCTCCTGGACTCTCACCACAGCAAAACTTATCTTGAAGAGGCTAAATGAGCAACAGAACCCACACCAGTAGTGCCAGTACACCAGAGGTGATCATGATGTTTGGAGTGCCTGCATTTGGGGCAAGGGGAGGTGAAACCCAGGTGGGCCATCTCCAGCTGCAGGAGCATCAAGACAATTTGCAGCTACCAACTTCTGGCATGGACAAGATTTGTGAAGAAGCATTCAAAAGACAGAAGAAGCCAGAACAGCTGCAGAGACTGGTGACTGGATCATTCCCTGATGTAGGTGGAAAACATAAGTGTTGCTTCTTTAAGCCTGAGCTCTGTCTCCTTCCTGCTTGGTAGTCCTGTGAAAGAGCTCACTGCCAACTGCAGCATTAGCTGCTTGAAACACACACCTTGCATACATCTTATTTCTCCCAACTAATTTGTTCTTCTGCAGCTATTTACAGTTCCAGTGCCTAGGCACCCTGCAGAAAAGGAAGGTAGAGATTTACGCTATAGGACTTCAGTGGATTTTTCCCTTTCTCTGTCCTGATTCTTCCCACATTTTCCCAAGGCTGGAAACACAGTTTTATGTCTAAGCTATGTCCCTGAGCTGCTGTTCAGTCAGATTTCCTGTAAAACCCCTGCCAATTAATTACCAGTCAGTCACATTACAGGATGGATGACAAGGAGGGATTTCTCATGGCTGGACTGGAGAAAGCATGGGCTACAGTACAGCACTCACTGGTAAGCAGCACATAAAATGCCTGAGAGCAGCACAAGGACATTGGACAAGGCACACTATTTGAGCTGAGTCTGGTTTGGTAAAAACTAAAACATGTTTCATGCCATGGCATCTTCAGATTGGTGGACAGCTGCAACAGCCCTGGATTGTGTTTGCCTTTCCTCAATTCTGTGGTGGCACCACCAGAGAAAAGATCTTTCTGTGAGAGTAGAAATCTTGCTGCATTTTGCGAGTTAGCCTGATGTCACACAAGGGAATGCACAGGAGTCTTTTCTAATGGCTGTTGAGCCTCCAGAACTTACACAAAGTGTGGTTTTCTCTCTACACCCCAAAACGTGTCTGCCTTTTGCTAACAGTGATATTTAGAGAGGTGTTGGCAGCTGATTGTGTCATTTCACATAAGTTCCAGGTGCTATTTGTGGTGGACTCGAAAGGTGTCTCTGAAAACATTTTGTTTAGTTGCCTTTCCAGTTAGCAGAAATCATAAATTCTCTGCATTTGGCGCTGCATAATGTGTAAAAGAGACTGAATCCTAATGCCCGAAACAATGACTATACATTCATTTACCAGTGGAAATTACATATTAACAGCTGTTAATACACAAATATAGCTAAATTGCTAATTCTGAAGCTTATCTATATTCTCTTGGTTCACTTTGGTCCACTAAACCACTATGCGTTTGTGAGCTGCTCAGTAAGGATCCACAAAAGGTTCTCTCAGAAAAGCAGTGTCAAATTTCAGTCAGGATCCACAGCTCTGCAGAGAAAGGAGAAAAGCCACTGCTTGACATTAATAAAGAGGAGAGCTGAATCTGTGTCATCAGGGCTCATATCACATATTACTATGTATGTTAAACCTACTGTCTATAATATAAATGCGACAAGAGCCTGTAGTTATGGCCACTGCATGTTTGGAGATATATAGGTTTAGATTATAAGCATTTATAGAACAGAACTAATCCCACTTTGCAGCTAAAAAATAATTATAGGCAGGACTCTTTCATATCAGAAATCCTTCATATGTTTGTTATTACATGAATCCTCCAGAATATATTCCAGCAGAATTACTTGGCACTGTTAGAAAGTGCCAATGTACTTGTTCCGTTTAAAAAAACACGAGTTAAGACTGCAAGGCTAGAGATGCAGTCATATGCCTGAATATAACCTGAGATGCAGACAAACCAGTAGTGGGAGGACCATATATACTTAGTGACTACGTTGTCAGCGTGAAAACCACAAGTGGGTTGTAAGTGTAGGGTTGACTGTATTTAGCTTTTTTATATTTGCTGATTCAGCTCTGACAATCAAGAGATGTTGTTGCTCAATTTGACTAAGCAGACAGTTTTGTTTGCCTTATCTGAATCATTTGGCTGATAACTAGGCCTGACAAGAAGCACCAGAGTTTTCTTTAAAGATCATCTTCTCCAAATGCAATCTTGCTTGTCTTCTCCACCCTTGAAACCAGACACATGCAAGAAAGACTCCAACTATGTCCTCTTTATGTCACACAGAACCAGAAGTAAAGACACTTGGTCCACAGGAAGGATTTGTATGCTACTGTCAGTTGTGAAATGCACTGCCAAACAGATCAATAATTTGGGGGGCTTTCTGTTTCAGAAGTGCTTTTTAAAGTGTTCATTAAATGCCAAAACACTTCACACTATGTTTTTCTTCAAGCCTGGCTGTATAACACATGTTGACCTTGCCCACAGTTATTGGTCACTATTAATCAGAAACAGCTCCTCTTCCTTTTCCCCTTCCTTCAGGAAACCTTACTCTAAAGCAGTTTTTGTGCCATTTTCAGAGGCAGTTCAAAAAACTAAGGACTAGAATTATTATTTTTTTTAAAAAAAGGTCTAATGATATTTTGAAAGTTTATAAGCAGTCAGAAGTGACATCACTTTTCTAACATATGTTCTTAAGCATAAGTGGTGGGAATTTCAAAGCAGCATCGGTCTCTCTCTTTTTCCAACTGAATCAATAGTCAAACTTCTACTGGTCTTAATGGCAGCTAAATTCAGCAAATACTGTAAAAACCTCACTCAAAGTAAAGCAGTGAAGGACTCTGATAAAACTTGCAGTCCTGGGTTTCAGGATTAAAGGCAGCATAGGAATCCTCATGTTGTTCCTCTTCCCCATTCATGGCCAGCACCACCTGGGCTCCTCAGACAGCCTGTGCCTCTGCAGCAAACAGACGTGGTCCGGGGCTACAGAAGGTGGATTGCCTGCCTGAGCCCTCCTGCCTTCATGAGGCTCTCTCACCTTCCTACACAGTATGAAAAAATAATAAGGCACTGTTTTGATAGAGACAAAATGGTTGTTCAAATACTTCTGCTAATTTCACAAAGATGTATGATAATGTTTCACATATGGCTCTGTGCCTTTTAATAACGAAAATTGAACACACATTTCAAGACACAAATTTTGTTGATATGCTGCTGATAGTCCAGAGTAACTGTTTGCCTTGTGGTTTTAATTATTCTAAAGACAGCCCAGGGATCGTTTACCCAGAGCTAATGGGTTTACGGGCTCTTTAAGAAGCATGATAAGCCCGCAGATGTGGCAGGGAATGGCGTGGGGGTCAGAGCCACTGTGGGGGCCTACACTCTGGAGGATGAAGAGGTCACAGGGAAGGGTTTATCCAGCAGCCTCCGGCCTCTTAATTATCACATGGCCGTTAGGATAGCTGTGTTCTGTGTAAACATCCCTGTTTTCTCCGGAGGGGACTCTGATCGGGAGAGCACAGTCCACAGCCGCGAGAGCCGCTTCCTGGCTTAGCGGCAGCACACCCAAGGATAGGGCGGGAACGCTGGTGTGGGGAGCAGGCCCTGAGGGCCCATCTCCCTCATGGGAGATCTCCCTGATCTCACCCTGGCATTTCCCCTGTCAGCCACCCCCACCTGTGCTGGCCAGCCCCCCACACCGCCACAGTGCCTCAGGAGCCCACAGCTGCTCTGCTCTCCTCATGCCAGTGCCTGCCTTGCCGGTGCCTCATGCCAGTGCTGGGCCCATTTGAGCCAGGGCAGAAGCTGGGCAGCTGGAACAGGACCGGCTGCAGCTACTTATACCAGCTAAAATGACAACACTTCGGCTACATAAAGAGCTTCTGGCTGCCCTGCACAAGGAACGAGGCAGTGCTGTCACTATCTTGGTGATCAGCTGCACAGCTCACAGGGAACATACCTGGGCCTCTCCAGAGCCTGGAGGATGACCTCTCCCATGGCTGCAACTTCCCAGCTGCAGCGCTTTTACCTGGATAACAAGTTTGGAGTGTTTGAAGCTGCATCAGGATGTTTTACACCCAACTCCCACTTAGCACTCATCTAGCACAAAGTCACGGCTGCAATTCCTGGATCACACCACAAAAAGGTGGGTAGGAATCTGGCCTCTTCTATAAAGACTGTGTTACGCCATGTTAAGCACAGCTTCTTTTAGAACACTACTTGTTAATCGTTCTAGATAATGACTTGTATTTTAGGGGTTAAATATAATGAACTTATTGTATAAATTCTGGAAACATTTTGCAGGCAGAAGATTATTTTATCTAGAATATGAAAAGTTCCGATGCAGAATGGATGAAGCCCTAGCAGGTAGGCGCCAACAATATTTTAGGATTCAAAGTTAAAACAGATTTAAAGCACCTGAAAATTTAACAGGTCAATTCCCCCCAGACTGGCAGTAAGTAGGAAGTCAGCAGCTTCATGGACAGCAACAGTCATCCTGTGTCAGGAGCAGGAGAGCAGTCAGACTTGCCACTGCAAAGAAATCTTTGCAGTTCATGTGGACGTTAAGAAAAGGATCAGGCCCACCACATTATAAGTTTCTCCTTCTTTGCGAGAGACCCTATCAATTTTGCAGAGGTTTTCAGCCCATTATCACATTACAGGTAGACAGTTGTCATAAAGCATTAGATCTAAGCAAGGCTGACAGCATAACTGCAGGCTAGCTCCAGGCTTGGCAGTCTGTGCAGCACCTGCAGGCGCAGGACCAGAGTGTGCTCCATCAAGAGACAGGCTGGTGTAATCTGCTGTGAATCACTTTGAATTGCTGCCCTCAATTGACAGTGCACTCAAGACCTGGCCCACTATGTAGACAAAACTCTAAGTACTAGTACACACACAGTCTTGCCAGAAACCTGTTTGTCCTCGAATGAGCAATGGCTACAGACCCACCTTTTTCACTAGAGCCAGAGTTCTGTATTTGCCTCTGCTCCTTCATTATTGCAGGCTCATCAGCACCACAAGAATAAGCAAGAACAATGTTTCTCCTAAAAATTGTTGGGGGTTTTTGGAGGAAGAGGAGTGTAGGGATTGAGCAGCCAATATGCTACTGTACTGGGGAAAAGGAGACACACACACACTTCAGACAGGATCAGAAAGTTCAGACCCTGGAGAAGTGCACAGCAAGTATCAAAGTGCAACAGGACAAGACCCTTGGGATAAGATGCTAACCTACTCTCTGATGATACCAACACCCCAATTCAGGTTTCTCAGGATCTTTTCTTATAGAGTACACAGAGAAAAACACATCCAGACAATAAAGACAGCAGAGAACAGAAGGCATAATTGTCATCCTTGCACTCCACTATGAGCCTAATCCTGCTGCCTCCAAATCAGCAAGCATTTGCTAGAGATTTAAATAGTTAGGTGCTAAAACGTCCTTGACCAGGTGAAGAGGATTCCTCTTATTACTGCTGTCTCAAGTCACGTCCTGAACAAACTCTCACCTCCTTATGTCCCAACATATGTGGTAAGCTGGACACTTCCTTTGGCTTCAAAGTTTGTTGTCATCATTGATACCAGAATTTTAATGGTCTTTCAGACCCAAATTCTTACTTCTGCTCTCCTGGAATCATCAAAAAGTTGGAAGTGCTTAAATGTTTGCCTCCCTGCTGCCAATAGAGGATGTAGAAAGGCCAGAAAACAAAGTGGATTCAGGCCTTAGAGGCCCCTCAAGAGTCTCAGTTTTTTAATTGAAGTTCCAAAAACGTTTGCTTAAAAGATTAGGAGGAAACACAGAGCATGTTGGGTGGGACATTCTGGTTGTTGAGCCAAGTCCCTTCTCTGCCACGGATGCAGTTTCTGGCTTCCTGGGGAGAAGCCAGCTGAAAGAAAAGCCATAAAGAGAATGCATGGCTGAAGGAGCAGTTTCCATGACCAGGCAAACCCTTTTCCATATTCTCTCAAAATCTGCAGGGACCAGACTACCGTACCTGACCAGACTGGCAGCAGCTTGCTCAGAACCACATCATCTACCCAGGGCTGCCTGCTGCATCCTGCACAGGCTCTGCCTCCCTCAGCACCCACAGGGATCCCTCAGCATCCAGTCCCATCTCCTTGGCATTTGTTTAAGCCCACACGTTCATTTCAAGGGCCAGTTTGTACGAGAGACCACCAGCAACAAACGTCAGATCTGGTTTAAGACTTGGTTTGAAGGCATTCAGATAGAAGAATAATCGTGCAGGGATGTGGTTTACTCTGGAGAAACAGAGGCTGTGTTTAAGTGCCTGAAATTCCTAGTGACTCTAATAATTGTAACCTCCGCCTCAATAAAATGCACAAATGATGTTATTGAAACATTTCCAATCAAAAGGTATTATTTTTGGTTTAAAACATATGCAGTAGTCAGTATTTAAAAGCAAGACGTCTGGGCGGGCTTACCTCTTTCAGGGGAAGAGAAAACTACTGGAACGCTGGTCTAGTCTGTCTTTCTCTGTTTTTACAGCCCCCATATTACAACATTGTAACCTTCATACAGTTCCTCTGTTGCTTTTACTTACCAACCAGAAAGTAGCTCTACAGTCATTCACTGCAGAGGTTTTTTGCATTAAGGTGTGTTTCAGAGCTTGACCTGGGAAGACATCACATCCCTGGAGAAGCACTGTCCCTGCAGTAGTTGAGCATCCTCAGTACCACAAAACCCAGTGGGTACCAGCAGTGCTCCAAGCCTGGTTATTGTGCCAGTCTAGCAGGCACCAAACAAATTCAGAAACTTGAGAGTCCCTTGCCAATTTTGACTTGGCAGATCACAGGGTTACGTAAAAGTGGCTTGTAGGATGAGGATTTTATTTTCAGTGGCATCTTGAGACTATATGACACCTACAAGGAAGTCTCAGAAGGTGTAAGATGGTAGAGTGCCCAACTGCAGCTTTAAGTGCTTAAGTATCAAGCACATGTATTTTGTCTGAAAAGAGACCTCAGGATCCCCAGCATTCTTGGAATTTTGCCTTGAGCTCTCTGCTGACCTGCATTGCTCACATGAACAAAGATACATCTCACAGAAGCTGGCAGAAATTGGGCCAGTGTTTCATGATTCACATGCCTATAGGATTAGTTATAATTAGTGTCTTCAAGTCAGACAATAACTGTATCATGCTATTGCACTCCATGGATGCAGTATCAGCACATATGGAAGACATTTATTACTATAAATATTCGGGCACTTGATAGTTATCCAAAAATATAAAATCAGGTTAATCATTCTATCCTACAATCCTTGGCAAGAGATTTGAACTCAGGTTTTTCTGGCTCAGCTTAAAGTTTCATATATATGATCACTTCTGCCAGCTGGCAGCACTAAAATCTTAGGCTAAAGTTGTTCTCCAGGAGCCAAATCTATCTGCACAGTAATGTTACAGAGCTTAGCTTTTTGCATGCCATATACTACCTAAAGATATCATGCTGTTGCATAGAACTATGAAAGTTTATGTAGGCCAGAGAGAAGAATTACTTTTCAGAGTTAATCATTAACATCTCTCAGGGAAATAAACAGCTGAGGTTATTGTCTTATTTCCAAAGGTTGTCCTGGGGCTAATGAAATAATAAATTTGCCACATAATACACGGGTACCTATGCTGTCCCCACATTTATACATGCAAAATTTTTTCCAAAAATTTAAAAAGTATAGATAAAATGGAAGACAAAATTTCTGAAGAATGTAGAGCTATCCATTGGAGCAAAGGCAGGGGAGACTGAACTAACAAACTTCCATTTTAAAAAGCCACTCAGCAACAGGCACATCAGAGGTTATTTGACTTCCAGTAACACAGCACGCCATCCTTGGACTCATCAAGTCTCCCACAAATGCAATAAAATTCAATGGCCATTTTACAATCTATTAGGTGTCATAAAAGCTACAAGACCCATGTACTCTTCTCTGGTCCTGCTCTTCAAGGGAAGCTGCTGGAGTTTCAGTGCACTCAGCTCATGATTTGTGAAGTTACAGCAAATGCAGGTCCACCCTCAGCTCCTGGACCTGCCTCAGCCCACCTGCAGCATCGCTCACGTGTATAAAATACAGTAACTTCTCAGACACCAAATATTCAGAGGCCTCGCTGCAGCTCATGAGCCCAGTCCCAGCACCACAGAACACACAGATCTGGGGCCAGGACAGCTACTTTCACAGGACACAGAGTCAGAGACCAAAAAAAAAAAAAGCACTGAAGCATCAGTGCCAGCCCAGCATGGAGGCACCCCTACAGGGATCTTCTTGAAGTGGGAAGCAGGGACAGAACCAGCAGGACCCACACACAGCTAAAGCCTCCAGCAGGAGCCAAGCTGGCTCTCTACAGAGGCTCTGTGACACATCTGTGCCCCATCCTTCAGTGCATCCCAGAGGGGATGTACTACCTAGGCCATCCCATCAGCTTATGGGCAGCTGACAGGAACCAGAAAAAATGGTGGAACCTTATTGCAGATGATCATAAAAAAGAGAACAGCAACTGACAGCTGGACATAGTGATGCTGACATCTCTCTGGGATGGGGATTGCCCCCAGACACAGATAGTTGCTCAAGTGTTTGCCTTTGAAACTTTTTTATTTTAAATGAGTGGTGTCAACCTGACATCCCTGAAGAACAAAACTTTCCTGTATCATCAGAATAACAAGGTGCCAAGTGGATAAACAACCTCCCTTTGAGCCACGTGCAAAAAGGCTGAAGCAAGGGAACACATACAAGGTTTTTGCACTACGTAACGTAGGACCTCATGTTCTCTCCCTTCAATGGGAAACCTCAAGTAACTCAAATAACCTGTCCAAGTAGGTTCAAGTGTCCCTTTTCTAGCCTTCATCTATTTTACAGCTTAGAGACTCACCCCCACCATCTCACATCCATGCTCAGAAGGCATCCAGGCTCCTCCTCTTTATCCTGTTCGCTTCCAGGATGAACCTGCCAGCATTCTCACCTTCTGTAGCCCTTCCTGCTCCTCCATTGGAATGCTGTAGGTCTCCCAGTCTCCCCTGCATGCGGTTGCAGGTCAGCACACACCCACAGGCTGCAGAGATCCCAGGAGACCACCTCTTTCTCTCTTGCCTGCCACTCTCCTCTGAGCCCCTCACCTAAGTAAAAGAGAGCTGCCTCAAGCCCTGGCAGTAAGGCAGTGGGCTGAGCTAGCCAAACCTCCTCACAAACACACCTTGAGGCATTTAAGTGAGTGACCTCGTCCCACACACCCACCTGGGTCAGGTCCTAGAGCAGAGTGAGCCCCTCCCTGGGCTGAGCTGCTGCTTTAAAACACCTTCACTTCACAATTCCAGCAATGTACCTCTCCCTGCACACAGCTGTTCTTTGGGCAGGGGGACAAAATAGCCAGGGCACTACACTGCAAGTTCTGTAGCTCAGCTGGGAAGGCTGGATCAGCAGCTGGATATTGCAGTGGTTGATGTGTTCTTTTATATGGCCATACATGCAGTATATGCTGCATTTTATCACATACGTGCATTTGCAAGACAATACGTTCTTTTTATCCATAGAGCCTTAACTAACACTGATCATGCATCATAAAAAAAAGGAATGATTTGCAGAGACTAAATGCCTGTTAATCATAAGCTAAAGGGGAAAGGAAAAATTTTAAGTGATATATAAAGGGAGGAAGTGACTCAGTGGGTGGGAGGGAGGGGACAAGCATTCCAGACAGATGGGACATGAATAACTTTTCCATCTCCCTCTCTCTCTTCTCTCCCAAGACTTGCAGGAACTGCTGTGTTGAAATAGTCAGTCATTAACTATTTGATGAGGTTTTAAAATCTGAACTGAATTCTCTGGATGTAACCGGCTATTATTACAGAGTCTGCATCATAGCAATGCAAGTGTTGGAGCCCTTTGGCAAGCCATAGCGGTGAGGGCAGGACGAAGCACTCTGGAGGAAAAGCCACTAAATGGCATCAGCTGTGCAGCTCTGCACAGCCCTGGAAATGCTGAAGGAATCAGAGCAGTAGTGAATAGTGAGTTTGCAGACGCACTGTGACCAAGCAACAGGGCATCCATCCGCACAGCCGGCGAAAGCGCTGATACGCCGGCACCGGTCATCCCGTGGGAGAGCTGGGCCCTGGGTGTGCTGGGTGAAGGTCACCCTGGAGGAAACTGTTGTGCTCCTCCCAAAACCCTCTGGCTTTTGCTGTCCTCCTGCAGGGCATTCCCTGGGGCAGTCTCCCGCTTAGCAGTGTCCACCTTTTCAGAGGGCTGGGGTGCAGCAAAAATATCCTTTTGGTACCAGTTCAAGAGCAGGATTCAGACCATGGGGAACGTGTCCTGCTCAGTCCACCTTATGCTACACAAACAGTCTCTGAGAAAACCTGAATGAAGCATTTCCCTTCTTTGATGACAAAGGCCAATTGACCAGCACGAGACCTGCTGAACTTGGTGGAACCAGGGTAGATATAATCACTCAAGAGAGCCAATAAGCAATTAACTGAATGGCTTCAGGAGTTTTGAGGTCTTCCTTTTTATTCAAGAGCAAATCAAAGATCAATTTCCTAATAAGCTTTGTAATATCTCCTATTCCTTCTCATTATTATTATCAGCATTGCAGCAGTGTTACGTGCATATAATGAAAGAGTAAGATGAGTTGGAATGGCCTTAGTGGTAGGAAAGAATTGGGCAAAGTCTCAAGCTAAAATAACATATACACATCCACAGACATAAATATAAACCAGGAATGCTGTACAAGCCCTTCAAAGCACAGGCCAGGTCATGAGGAGATTCTGACCACAAAATGAGAATCTACCCTTGCCGATAACTTGTGCCAGTTCATCAGGTTTTGCAAAAGGAAAAGCAAAAAACCTGATTACGTTCATCAAGTGTTGCAGTGTCATGGTTTAGCCTGGCCCTCTCAGCACTGCTGCATTGTCTCGTGCAGGGCTTGGTCAGTTGCTGCCAGTAGGCAGAAAGCAGTGGGAGCCAGTTGGGAATTGCATGGCAGCCCAGAGTCCAGCTGCTCCTGGCCTTGTGGTGGTGACAGAGCACAGCAAGCAGGGCACATGGACATGGTCCCTTCTGCCACAGGCCTCTGACAGGGCAGATAAAAACCTTCCTCTGCCTCCATCACATCCACCAGAGCCCCAGGAGATGTGCTCCTCAAAAATCCCATCATTGCATTGCCCTGCAGTTCCCCTATGTGTTTTGCTTTTGAAATTGCAGGTTCCAGTTCTCTCTGCAGCTACACCACCAGCTCAAATCATGTTCGCTTTGTCAGAAAGTCTCCAGCCTCCTTGCAGTCTTATCTCTTGCAGTAAGGCAAGAAACAGCAGCCCAATGTACAAATTCCTCCCTGCCTCCCACTCCCTCCTTTTCTCCTTTGGTGAAAACAGGGACTCTTGGAGATAATGGTCTCACTTACGAAGATACAAACAGCATCATCTACAGTTTTCAGCATCTCCAACGTGTTCCATTGTGTGTTATCAGGCAGCCTCTGGTGAGTGCAGGTTTCCCTTTTGGATGCATGGCTTTGCATGGCTCTGGGGAAATCCAGAGCAATCACAACACCAGAGCAAGACTGCTTTCATTTCTCTCATGCGCATTTTAGCCGAGAGTGTTTTACTAGACTAGACAAGAGGAAAAACATTGCAATATAAGTCTCTGAAGGAGAAACTAGAACTCAGGAGAAAGGGGATGATGCTGAAGCCCTTTTTCAGAGGAGCTGTAGCTGGATGATTGTCCAAGATAAACTGGCTTGTTGACTTTCTCACAGCAAAAGGCAAAGGGCTGTTTAATTGATTTTAGTCTGTAACTAAACATATACTTCTTTCAATATAATGAACAACAATGCTACAATACTGCTCTTCTAATGTAAATTGATCCATTACAGATGAGTGTTTAGATCAATGTGTGATGTCCTGATTGGAAATAAAACTGTTTGCTCAAGATCACTATAAAGACAATGGGCACTGATAGATGATATTTATGCCACAAGGAATGGCTCTTAAAAAGGAGGTTGCCAAGACCGTGCCCATCAATTATGAAACCAGCATTCACCCGGCTGCCATGCAAGTATTTTGAAAGACAAGAAGAAAAAGGTCCCAATTACTTCTCTCAGCCCCACAGTCCTTCTCACTCTCCAGCATGGAAACTCCTTAGCTCCAGGCTCACTGGTGTGGGAGCCACAACAGCCTGGGCAGGGCACCCGGCACCCGTGGTCATGTAGGGCTGAGCGATGCCGTTCATCTGCCTGCATTACACTGGGGCTCATTTCCTCCCAGAGCAGTTGGCTTCCATTGGGGAATTGTGCCATGGTCTGTGTCCTGTATGCTCATAGCCCGTGTTTTGTCATCTCCCTGCGTTTAGAGAGAAGCCAATGGCTCCAGCTACCTTCCCAGTCCATTGTGCTCAATCCATGTGCCTCTCTTGCTGGTAGCTACTTCCTGTGGTCTTTCATTACCTCTCTTGCATGGTGCACTTCTGGTTTTTCCCTTGTGTACTGCTGGAATATGGGCTTTCCTGGACTGTGTCCCAGCCATTCATTACCGGGGCAGCTGCAAGCACTCCTCTTTCTCCTGGGGCTGAGCATCTCCTCTGAAGGGCTCTGTCAGTGCTCATGAGGGCTCTTGGTGGGATGAGGCAGCGCCTGTGCCATCCTCGGGGCCCGGCAGCCTCCTGCCCGCAGGCAGCCCCCCACAGCTCCGTGGTGGCTCGCCCCGGCCGGGAGCAGCCGCCGAGGGGCAGCGCTGGGAGCAGCAACCGTGCCTGTCACTGCGGACGCAGGCAGCCACAGATGTGGGACAGGGCTGGGCTGGCTCGGCACAGGGACACCCAGCTTGCAGGGGGTGCAGTTGCTGTCTATGAATATATTGGGTGGTGGGTGGCCAGAGGTCAGGAAGGGACGCTGGGTGGAGGAAATTAAATGAAAGGACAATGTTGACACAGAACAAATGATGCTAAATGGCTTGTGAAAATAGATCCATTAAGGGATGATATTCTGCAACAGCCTTTAAATACAAACAGAGGAGACTTGGTCGGTTTGAGAAACCAAAGGCTGAACCCTGTGGTAAAGGGCTGCATTTGCTGGTCATGTCTTGCTCCACTTCCCTTGCAAGAGCCTCCTTCATGTCAGTGAGACCAATCTGCTGTATTTTTTCCTCTCGAGGGCTGACACATTCCAAACACTTCTCTGGTGATCTCTGATCATAAATAGCTGAGACTGTGATGAGTGTAACATGTACTTCATCATATGGTAAAGAGGGACCAAGGCTGGACAAACAGGGAACAGTCTGTTAAGCCATGAAAGAATGCTCTCTCTCTCCTCTCAAAGCCAAGGGAATGTGGTCCCACTGGCCTGGGCAAACTTGGGCCATGGAGAGGTCACCTCTTATGTGTAATTGTAATGAAGGTGTTAGGGGACATCATGGTGGTTGTTGCTACTCAGGCACCATGGCTGATGCTCAGGCTACTCAATTGTTTCATCCCAGGAGCAGATGTCCCGAGGCTGTGACAGAGGAGCTCTGTTGCTCTCAGCATCCTTCCAGCTCATGCAAGCTTCACTTTTTCCCACTCCCATCCTTGTAAAGAAAAACACAGCATCAAAGTAGGGCAGAGGGGCTGCCGTCTCCGCGTGACTGTGGACAAAATGGCTCAGCTGACTTTTGAGTGTCTGAGGAAGGTGCAGCATCACCTCCAGGGCTGTGTCCTGCTGCCTCAACAGCTCTGCAGTGCACAGAGAAGTGTGACAGGAAACGGATGAACACTGCAATAGAAAACAGCTTTTGTGCGAGTGGTTATCTTTTGGGGCAATGCCAGCAAACTGTGTACTTCGCAGCCCTATCGTGGCATGAAGCACATCCATGTAAACACAAGATCACAGACCTGCAGCACAAGGGTCAGGAAACAGGCAGGCACAGGCCTGCTGACAACACCTCGAATAGGGCTCAGACTGGTGCCGGCCTCTGGAGAGATCCACACAGGGCACATTAACTTTCTCTCTCAGGAGGATTGTGGTCCATGCATACGCACTTAGTTTGTGTTTGGCTGGCCCTTCCCACCCTGAAGGAAGGAAGTTCCTCAGTAAGCTCCAGGCTGAAAGTCGTGCCCAGAGTCACTCAGAGAGGAGACATTGGCTGCTGGCACGTTTAGTCTGCTGCTGTAACAGGAGTAGTGAACACCACCTGCATTTTTGCTCTTGCAAATCAAAACTGTTAAGATTGGTCATTAAAATAGCCTCTTTTCTGAGAACATTTCATTGGAGATCTTCACCCCATGCCAAGGAATGTCATTCCTCATGGCTATGAGATGAAAATCTACAATTATGTAGCATTTATGCAGAATAGGACTGTTGATAACTTAGCTGTCACAGATACTATCTGTGAGCATTCCAGGCTCAGTAGCAGCAAATAGCCTTTTCTTTCTGTCATTATCTCGATGGACTCTCAAAAGGAGTACAAGGGGGAATTCCATCACTAGCCTAAGCAAATTTTTCCTTGAAACAGCCTCAGCTGAACAATAAGGCCTCAATTCAGGAAAATTAACTTGATCAGGACAGCTACTTCTGAGGGAAAAAAATATCCTTCATTACCTGGAACTTTCACCCAGAAGAGAAAAGCCTAACAAAAGACAAAACCAGGAAGGGAAAGCCAAATTCCCCTTAGAATATGGTACAGATTTAATAGGGAGAGAAACCACCATTCAAACAAACTACTGAGGGCAACAGTGATTTTCCAGCTCCTGAGGTCTTCAAATCAAGACCAGATCCCTTTTGAAGGGTAAATTACACCACTCCTCTTAGGAGGAACCAGCTGTAGCTCCTGAAACTGTACCACGGGACAGAGGGGATGACTCTTGCCTTGAGAGAACGCTGTCTAGCAGACAGAGCCAGCAGTTGCGGGGCTGGAGCGTGGTGTGCCTGGTGTGTGTCCCTGACCCTGGCAGAGGGCAGTGCTCAGGAGAGCCTTCCAAAGTCAGACCTGCCAGGGAGCAGCAGCCACAACTCACAGCTCAGCAGCTGAGCCTCACTTTGCCTCCCACCACCTTCATTCCCCTTGGCTCCAGTGAGCCACACCTGCCAGTGACGCAGGACCAGCATTCACTCATCAACAACCAAAATTCTGGAAGGAGGGGAAAGCCTGCAGAAATCTGCACTTGAACTGCTGCTGTCTCCCTCACTCGAACCCTCTCTTTGCCTAAGGCAGGCCTGACTCACCCAGAGCATGCTCTGCAGTCGGCAGCTCCCCACTGCCTGCCCCACCGCCAAGGAGTGAGCACACAGGTTTCCTCCCACCCCAGAGTGATGGGGCTTTCACACGCCTGCACTGTCTGTACATGGGCAAAAAACAAGGGGTCTTGGCAGGGATGCCAGAGCCACCTCTTTCCATCCTTTCTTCTGTGAACTTTTCCAAAGTTTCTAGAGTGGCCTGCATTTGCTCTTCCCTGTTGGTTTTGTCACATTGCCTGCTCCCCAAGTCTCAGGCTGCCAGTGTCTCTCCCCTGGATGACTTGGCTCGTGTTATTTTGTGTTAAAACCGGTATGTTTTTTTAATGCCTATAAATAAGTTAAAGCTGCATCTTTAATTAATCACTGCACTTTATATTGTAAGTGGAGATTTTTTGTAATGATTCGTTTATGATTTTAAGATGCCATTTGCTCACAGTCAAATATATCCAGCTTTTATCCCTCTGCGTTTAACAGGTTCAGGAAAGAAACAAAATTTCATCCATGAGAGATTTTAATCCATTTAGTCTGGAGCAAATAATTAGTTATTAAGTAAGTGGAAAGAGATCGAGTGGATACTTTCATCTAAGCAACAATGAACTTGAGACACTAGTCAGTATGTTCATAATCTTACAACATTTTAAACTAATTTTGCCATGTTTATTTTTCACTGACACAGGTTTGAAATTGGAAATACATATGTCTGGATGACAAAAACATGAACAACAAATAGGAGCAGCAGCATGTAAAGTATAGAGAAGAAGAAGCATTAATAGAAATATTTCTGCTATAGCAGCTATTAAATGATTTTTTTTACGGTTTGGAAGAAGAACCCATATGTTTATGGGATTTCCCCCCCCAATTAAAATATGTGTGCATGAGTGTGTCTTTCTCTAAATACCATTTAGCTACACACACATACACAGGGCTCATGTATAAAATTCTCTACCAGTGAAGTGAGAGCTGCTTCTCCTTTAGTTTTTTGTCCTACTGGCAGGCAGAAAGGACACCCAATCCAACACCATCAGCACCTGCACAGCACCTGCAGGTGCAGTTTTCAAGGCCAGTTTATGCCCTCTGTCACATCCCACGCACGTGAAGCCCCAGCCTTGGGCCATCTACCAGCAAAAGACTGCCCAGAGTTCAGAGCAGAGGAAGCAGAGGCAGGCACCAAGTGTGCCTGTGCCAGCCCAGAGCTCCCATGGGAAGGGCACAGGTAGCCCAGGACCCCTCAGAGGTGAGTGCAGGGACAGCAGTTGTGCACCCCAGTGAACATCACTCCACAAATGCTGCTGTGCACAGCTTCAGGTGCCCGGACATTCCCCGAGCACACAGAAAGATGCTTGGTTTTATTTGTCTCAAATTAAATACAAGTGGCACACAGGTGGCTGGGAACCCAAAGATGTGCTTATTCCTTCACCCCCCCCCCTTTTTTTTTTTCCTCAAGAGAGCACATAGATATTTTATACAGGCTATAAATAAGCCACAAAAAAGGGAAGAACTATAGGAAATAGTATTGGAACTATAGGAAAAAAATAAATGCTTTTAAAAATTGCTCTACCTCAATTCCTAGACAACTCAAGTCTGACGTGCAGTATATGATTTGTCTGCTAGGATTGAATCCAGGCACTTACCACTTTGTTAGCTTAAGAATTTTGAGCAATTTTTTCCATTTATCTGTATTCTCCCCAAAAACATTTCACACATTTCTCAGATACATCAATCCTTCCGGCATTCCTCTACACACTCAGTAGGATGCCCTGCTATAAATATAATAACGCCTTTTATTATGTCCATTAACCATGGACATGTGTGCTCCAAAAGTTTCCTGACACGCAGTCATTTGTGGCTTTTTAATTATAAACAGAAAAAAATCTCCCAGCAAAAGAAGACAGCAGACTGGAAGTGGATCTTTATGTGTGTGTTTTGAGTGTATTCTCCGACAGGCTGAAGGCACCCCCACCCTCCTTCTGACCCCAGCAGAAACACCCTGTGCGGGCACCTTCGTGAGCACAGAAAGCCACTAACACATCAGCTTAGTCCTGGTGATACACATTTGTCACCTGTGCCAGCTCCAGGGGACTTAGGCAGGTTTTCAAGACCCAGTAACACCGATCAAACCTTTTTTCAACAGGCAAATATGCCCCCTCCATCCTGCGGACCTTGTTCCACTTGAGCTCGGGAGAAAAGAAAAAAGGCCCAGTAAATTACTTGACAAATTAAGTCATATTTATTGAATGCGTTTTATTTCAACAACCAAAAAATTCTAACAGCCTAACAATGCACATAAGTTAAAAATTAATTATCACTTAGTGATAACGAAGATAAAGTTGATTTACATGGAAAAATGAACATTTACAATATGTTAATCCTTATTCACATTGTTGATACCGCAATAAAACACAATTTGTTTTTTTTTTACTTTTTATTTCACAAAAAAGGCGGAAAATTGTGCTTTGTTAAGAGGCACTACAAGAAAAGTTTCTTTCTCCAAATAGATATTATATGATGGATATTGAATAAATAGACATATATGCATTGTAATTCGCAAAGTTCTGGCAAGACCACAGGCTAAAATGCCCACAGATTCACTTAGAACCACTGCAAAATTGGCAGTGAAATTAAAAATAAAAAGGCAAGACTCAGCATTGAAAAAATACCTAATAAAATTTTTGGTTGAAGTGTAAAAGATACCAAATGTTGATGCCATCATCAGATGAACAGCTTACATAGCTTGGCAAAATTCAGTTTCCTTTCAAATGTATGGAGTGATTTTAGCTACAGGATAAGAAGACAGTTTTGAAAGCGTAGCTCTGAGAGAAACATAAAGCAGCAACCATCGAAATTCTGATTAAAGCTGCAGCATACTACAGAACTAAAGGATGAAGAGCAAAAGGGGCATTAAGTAAGCAACCCACCATAATTTTGCAAAGGTATATGAAATTTATGCAGAGATACTCATGTTTCAAACATTAGCTCTGAAAAAATCTCATAAAAACTCCAGAGGTTACTGAGCAGCTAGAATTAGCTTGTATTGCAACGTCTTCTCCCTGTATATTGTCTGTTCTGAGTAAATATCTACACGTAGAGGTTTGTTTTTCGTTTTTAACTCCTACCTTTTATACCTTTCAAATATATAAATAGTATTAACAGTTATATTACATTGCCTGGTGTAGTAAACAGAAAGTAACTTTCAAAGTGATATTGCATGAGGTCTTTGTCAAGATTACATGAAAAGCCCATGTGAAAAAAGGAAGAAAAAAGCCAGAAGCCTTGTTGGTACCGTTATGGCTGCAGTTTACAGGCGTCTGAAACCAATCCAGCTGCAAGGTGAGGTCTTTGTCTCGGAAATCATTGCACGGAAGTGAAAAGTAAATGCTACTTGGCGTCTCTCTCGACAGGGTGCCTCAGAGCGGGTGGACGCTATGGCAGACTGCAGCTTTAGCGCTCAGGCCATCGAGGAGTCAGGCGAGATTGGCTCTGCTCCACGGAACGTAGCTGCTACCTGGGTGCCGCGGAGTTCGCCCGGGAGGGGCGGGCGAGCAGGGCCTGGCTGGGGGCGCCGGGGCCCGCAGGGAGCGGGGACCCGCGGCTGCGAACGCTTCGCTGCGCTGGCACTGAGCGGGGACGCGGGGAAGCGCAGCTACAACACAAACACGGGGGAGCCTGCGAGGAGGGCGAGCGGGAAGTCAGCAACGCGAACCCTCGGGCTTGTCAGCGATTTACCCGGACAGGGTTCTCGGGATTGTGGCATTTTGTGTCGCAATGTAACTTTACACGTGTGTGTGTTTGTGTGTGTGTTTCACTTCAGTATAAACGAAAAGCAACAACAAGAAGGAAGCTTATAAATTTTAAGATCTGAAAGAGAGAACAGGTAAATAAAATCCACGGTAAAATGTGGTTGATAGTATGAATTCCATACATCAAAACTCAACACATTTATCTTTTTTGCTCTTTCTATAAAGACCTTGTTAATGGACAAGTCTTCTATTCACTGCATGTCAGTTTTAGTCATTCTGAATCCCATGAAAACTCATCTGTTCACTACGGAAAGGACTACCTGGAGAGTGGAACATGCTGTATCCTTTGAAGTGTGCATTGTGTTCAAAGTACTTTTAACTTACTAGTTTTCTTTTTAAGGTGCCCTGATTTGTTTTTCCATTTTCTCTCTTTTTTTCCCCCCCTCTTTTCTTTTTTTGGCAGTGTTGATTTACATCTTTAAATACCTCAAAAATTACCCATCAAGTTGCCAGATAGGAAGCCATATAGTAATGAAAAAAAAAAAAAAGAAATCAGGGATAAACATCGAAAATAAATAGGAATTCAAAAATAGTCACCACACCCTGAGAGCAGGCGGCAGTTTATCAAAAAGCCAAAGCAACTCATTGTGAAGTGGTTTTAATACATAAACAAGTCTCATCTTTAAAGAAATCATTTCACAGTCTATACTTTCAGGTTGTAAAGTTCCGTCCCATGCAATTTAATATATATATATTTTATGTAAATATATATATACACACACAAAGTTGTAAATTTCCCTTCACTGATTTCATAGGACTTTTTCTTCCCATTTACTTGCTAGCTGTCCCTTTCATAAGTGCAAGATTGATGAAGGCATAATCCTATGTGACTACAACGATTGCTTCAGTCAGATGTAGGAAGTGTAACACTCGAGTGTCTGTGTCAAGGCGATGTCTGATCGGGCAATGCTGAATTCATTCGGTTTGCACATGGATCATGCGCAACGGAAACAAACAAACAAAAAGTCAAAGGAGGAAAAAAATCAAAAATAAAACCAGAAAATCCTTGGATCAATGTATTGCTTTCTGCACTCCTATCTCACATTATCTCTGGTCGATGTCTGCTGGAGCTGCCTTGCTTTTGTCAGGATTCTCCTCCTCGGCCTCCACTTTGTACATTTCCTCAGAGCCTTCCTCACTGTCGTTCTCCTCCGACTCTGTCAGCAGCTCCTCATCCTTGTACTCTGCCACGTCAACCACCGTTCCCAAGTGCTCTTTTAGCTTCCCGTGGTGCTTGACGTGGTAACGCTGGTTCTGGAAGAATTTGATGATGGTGTGTTTGGGGAGATCCAGCTGAGCAGAGAGGGTGTGGATGGCTTCCTGATCAGGGTAGAGACCCACGTCATGAATAAAGCTTTGAAGGATACCTAGAGCTTCCAAGGAGATCTTGGTACGGGATCTTGGCTTTTTGGCACAACTGTCCTCAGCGGGTGGAGGAGGAGCCTCTTCTCTGGGTGGGGAATTCTCCTTGGCAGGCTGGGACTGCTGTCTGTGCAGCACCTATAAGATCAAACAGACACACACTTCACATGCTGACCCCCTCAGTGCTTGACATAAGGCCACTTGTACAGGTTTGTACACAGGACCTACTTTGTTTTGGCCAAGAAAAGTACAATTTATATGCATTGTCCACTGCCTTTCTCACCTGTAACACAGCAACACCAGTAACTACAGACTGAAAGGAGGAAGTGACATAAAAGGCAAACGATATAAAATAAATGTAAACCCACAAAATAAATAAGAAATACAAAATGCAAGCAATAAACAGAAATACAAAATAGCCAATAGAAAAATTAAGTCAAAAGGTATTACAGTCTCATGGTCATGATGACTGGCCAGTTGCCCCATCCCAGAAAAATCATTCTCCTGCTTTGCTCCTCTTCTCCCCATCCTTGTTTCCTCTCATCTTTTCAGGCTAGACACTTGGACCATTTCTTCAAGATTTCAAGTACCACAAAGGCCTAGGCACATGTGGGATTGTCAAGTGCTACTTTGTGAATAATAATTTTGCATTTAAACCCATCACAGCTACTTTATGGAAGAAAAAAAATAGTACAGAGATTTGTTAAGATTTCCCTCCTCTCAAGAGAGACAGCATAGTCAATTCAGTTGCTTCACATAGGTGGCTTTAATGTGTCTCCTGAACAGATTTCTCTGTATTACATCTGCAGTAATTTCACTAGTTGAGAAGTTTTGAGTTCCAATAATTATAGCCCTCCATTCTGAGACACCCTCTGGGCAAACGCACTTTGCAGCCTTGTAACAGATTTTCACCCACAGTACCTCCTTTTTGGCAAGTTTCAGGAAAGCATATGTAGCTCTTAATCTTCCTAACAGCCACTTAAAATGACTAAGAAAGGGCCTCGTGCAGCCCTTATTCCAGGGGAAAAAATACCTGCTCTGAATTGTTCAAAACACAGAGGAACTCCATATGCTTTCTCTAAAACCAAATCTATACAAGAGAGATTAACAGAAAAAAAATCCCCTGCAGGACTGAGGGCTGTATTTGCCCAGAGGTTTCTTCAGATGCAGGGAAATAATTATTAGAGCTTGACACTCAAAGCTAACAAAATCAATATGGATAACTATTTTCTTCCACAAGTAAGAGGGAATTCTGGCTCTTTAACCAAGAAGAAAATGTGTTTGTTGCAAACAGTAACATCCAGAGAATCAACCCTACATTAAAACTCTCTAAAGAAAAAACCAAACAACCAACCAACAAACAAACAAACAAAAAAAAAAAAACAAACAAAAAAAACCCCCAAAACAACCGGGACAAATAATGGAAACGTGTTGAGAGCTTGCACTGAATTTTACACACATAGCGAGCCCCCAGTAAAATGCTACACTAGTCAAGTTATTACGGCAAGAGAGAAGTCCGCTGTGGAATATCAGCCTGTCATGCAAATAAATGAAAAGGCTGTGTGCCGAAGAGCCCTTCACTCATTTCCTTCATAAACGCTCCTGCTGTAAGGATTTGTAACACCGGCGATCTCCAGTCACAGCCTTTGGGAAGCAGATCGCGGTCCCCAGGCACTGCCCGCGGCAGCGCGGAGCGGAGCGGAGCCTGCCGGGGATGCTGTGACAGGGGCCCGGCTGCAGCCGGCCAGGGCTCTGCTCCCCCCAGGGGCCGCAGCTCCCCGGGAACAGAGGCAGGACCCGGCACCACGTCCCCGTGCCTCGGTGAGCAGCGGGGGTGAGCGAGGGCTGGCACTGCAGGGACACAGCTGCACATCCTGCTGCTGGCAGCGCTGCCCGCTGTCCCCACGGGCACAGCCGTGCCAGGACAGCGGCAGGAACAGCCCAACAAGGAGCAGCTCCGCACGGACAGCCACGAGCAGGTGCCAGCACAGCACTTGCCACTCCGCGAGCAAGAGCTGAGGCTGGGCAGAAACATCGCAAACTAGCTTCGGTGCCAATATGTACATTTTCCCCTCAAGCACGTAAATTCTGAGGGTGCCACAGAAATGGCTAACCCAGGAGCGGGGGAAAAGGGGGAGCTCAAAGGAAATTACAGATACTCTGGTTTATGTTTTATTACATCTCTTGCAATAAAAGAGCATAACGTTCCAATGAATGGAATCGCTCAGCTGCTCTTTGAGGATTTCTTTTTTGTCCATGATTGCTTTCAAAGAGAAGGGCTGACGTTTCCAAACAGAGGGTTACAGATGAAGGTGAGATCCGTACCTACGTCCGCAGGGGGCACTGAAAGCAGCAGAGCCCAGGATCGCTGGCTCTAGCCAGGGACCAAGCCCCATGAATTTGTCACACAGACCCTACCCAACACCACCCTGCTGTGGCTTCTGGTCCTGTCCCCCGACAAAGTAAGGCCCAGAGCAGCCAAAATAAAAGGATTTAACACCACAAATAAACTGCCAGGGAACTTAGAGACAGCGTCACACAAAAGCCGCAAGTAGCATTGCTAATCACAAGCTGGATTCAAGTAGCATCTAACAGAGATAGAAACACATCCAGAAAGGGTGTGAATTACTCAGTTCATTCTCGTTGGAGTTGGAAGGGGGCTTTTTTTTTCCCTTTTCAGTTGACAAATAGCATGAGAAATGATCCAGCTTGAAAAATGTTACAAGACTTCCAATCAAATATAATGATGAAAAAAATCCAACAATACGGGATCAGCAGCAGTAAAATGTTTAATTTGAAGGAGATGAAGAGATGCCTACAGCATCTATAAAGCAATCAACCAAAGAGAGGGCTAAGTGCGGGAGGGAAGAGTAATTTCAATTAACCCTTTCTTTTCCAGAGTGACCTCTCCACCTTCTCCAGAAGAGAAAAATGCAAAACTTGGGGGTTATCAGTGTAAAATACTAGAAAAATCTTGTATTTTATTTCATCTCCTGTTATCCTAAGTAAGGAAAAAAACCTAAAGCTGCTCTAACAGATAAATCTCATTATTTTATTATCTTCTGGGGGGTTTCCTCTGGATTGACAGTGGGATTAACAAAGGATTTCAGGCACACTATACTTTTCAGCAACAGAACTTTAGCCATATAGAGAGAGATGGATAAATGCACTGAATGTCCTTCAGATATGGGCTGTGGTCAGTTTTGCAATTCCTTCTGACAAGACAGGCTATTTAGCACAAAAGAGAACACTTTTCTATGCAAACCAGATCAACTGCTGAGCATATGGTACAATATGAAATCTAAATTACCTTTATGTTAAATATTTGCTTTAAACTACACTTGATTGACGAGCATGCTGGCCAATTTGAGTGATTGGTTTACTTCATGTCTGGCTCTGCATGCCTCAGCCTCACAAAGGAAATGGACCATTTTTGGAGTTCCAGATTTTCAAATCTTGGGTCATTATTAGGCTCCTACATCTGCAGGCAGAATTTCCAGCAGCTTCACACACTGCTGTGCACACCCTGCCATATCACTTTGGGTTTTGGGTCAGTGCTGCTCTGCCTCTGCACTGCCAAGAAGGAAACATCACTGATCTTCCGTGTACAGTGTGCAGTGCATTCCCAGCACAGGTGAACCCTCAGTGGTGGCCAGACCGACCACAAAGCACCATGTACATGACGGGCTTCTGAGGTAAGGGCTAACAGCAATGGCCACACTCAGCTTTCCTTTCCCCAGGAAAGCTGGTGCTGGGCTCAGATGGGTGTGCTTTCTGGCACAACACCCCCTGTCCCCACTCCCATTTCCATCCCCCATGCCCTTCCCCACTGCTCCCCAGCCACAGGTGGGGCAGCCTCCTCCTCCTCCATAGCCAGCACCATCTGGAGCTGACTTCCCTTCCCCTTCCTGACTTCTCATCTACTTTCAAATCAAATGTGAAGATACAGATTTCCTTCCATGCCCAGAGGACTTATTCTTTTCATTCCTTCAATAGATTTAATTTTTAAACTCCATAGGCATGACTGCTTTTCAACATTTGAGAACAGAGCATCTCTGGAAGATGCTGCTTCATGAAGGTTCATTCATGCAGCCTTCCTCCTCACAGAAAAACTTACCATTTTGAAACAAATTCACCAGCCCTGGCAGAAAGCTTGCAAGAAAATGACAGTGATGGAAGTTGACTTTAAATGATAAAGTGACTGGTCTTAGATCGCACTGTACTGAAATATGATTTGAAGGCCACAATGAAAAGCAGCTGGAAGCCATGTGTAAAATATAATAGTACATGCCTACAGGGAAGGAAGTGAGATATTGAATGATTAAATTTAGGAGAGTATATAATGTAGTGTATCATTACGGGAGTGATCAGGATTATTTGTAATAAGCTAAGGGTTTGTGGTCTATCTAAAATCCAAAGCCAAGAATTATTGGGGGAAGGGATTGCTGCACTGTTATACATGTATCCACTCCCCACGTCTCCATGTGCTCCCACAGGAGAAACCTGACTGGTGTTCCCATAGAAAAGAGAGATGAGCGAACCCAAACTGAAAGATGAACGTCATGTATTTGCAGTCTGTGCCTGTACTGTATTTAATTTTGGCTGGATTCACTATGCCACTGATGTTTGTTTCCATTTCCACCCACTTTCTAGCTAAAACTACACACGTGACATTGGTGAGTGGCTAAGGGAGCCGAGCAGGCTGCTCAAGCAGGGAACACACACACACACCCGGGCACCACCAGCAGTGAGGCACCAGCTGAACACTGGCTCTGTAATACGTTACCCTCCATTGCCTGGGCAGCCTTTGCAGCACGCTGGAATCAGGAACTGCATTTCTATGTGAAAACCCCAAGCTCTTTTGTTTCCTAGTGTGGTTCTGCCCTTCCCTTTGCAGAGAGGATCAGTCATGTGAGCTCCCTTCCGCTGGGATTTGCTGAGATGATGAGGTAGGCACTCCTTGCCTAAGAGAAGCACCAAAAATGTTACATTCTTGAAAGACTGTGCATTTGCAACAGAGACTGCCCTTCTTGAACAGACACCACCTGCCTCTGTGCACAGACAGCACGAGCACTGGCAGGTACCTTGATGGCATGTAGAAGTCAGTTTCAAATTTGATAACCTGAACCCACAAGGAACAAAGTTGAATAGACTGGCCTTCTCTTTGCCAGAGGAGGTTAAGATTGGATATTAATGGAAGGGTTGTAAAGCATTGGAACAAGCTACCCAGGGAAGTGGTGGAGTCACCATCCCTAGAGGTACCCAAAATATGTGCAGATGTGGCACTTAGAGACATGGTTTAGTGGTGGACTTGGCATTGGTGGGTAAATGGTTGGACTCAATACTCTGACAGATCTTTTCCAAACCAATCTATTCTCAGTGGTGGGGTCTCACCTTTCAGCTTTTCTTCACCTTTACATTGTTCTCATAGCCAGCCATAACACTGTATCACATCAAGGATTTCTATGCCAAAGACAACAAGATTTTAACCTGCTTAAGGACTCCAAAATAAAGCCAGAGAGAACAGACACATACTACAAAACATAGGTCCAGAACCTTCATTTCCTACACCAAACACCAGCCATCTATTACTGCCCTTACAAGCATTCACGGCTCACCAGCAGGAGTTGCCACCAGTTTGACTCCATGCAAAAACAATTCACCACATCCCTCCTGTCAGCAAGCCACTGGAAAAGCTCCTTCCCAAGGCCAGCTGAACTCAAAGGCAGGGCAGAAGATAGGCCTAAACAAGGTCTTCAGCTGCATTTTACTGAGCAACACCTGTCCTCCATAAGCTGAGAGCCCCCAGGCAGAGCCCAGCTATCCTGGGAAGAGTTTACTGAAGAGACAAACTCTCTTTTGCTGCGACAAAATCTTATACCAAGAAGGTGACACTGTCCCTCTTACCGGAGTTTACAGGAATGATCTGCAGGAGATTATCTATTCAAATAAACAGCCTGACACTCCCTAGCCTTGGTCTCTCTTCACGTGTAGAAATGTGCAAGAAGAGAAGAGAGGCAGCAGCTGCCATAACCAAGCCTCCACCCTGACAGCCTCCCAGGCTGGGGCTTGTAGGGCTAAGAACATTAATTACACACAATCACGGTGCCAAGACTCTTTACAGGTTTCTAGGAATGTCTGTACAAGAAACTGTAGCAGAAGTTACAATTTGCACCTGTGTTCATTTCTTTCCTATTAAAAATGTGGTTCTTAAGACTAGTCTTTTTTTCTTCCCTTGCAAAAATACATTCAATTGGGTAGACACTGCAGCACTAGTCACAGCACCAAAGGAAGTATTTTCTTTGGGCTCATTCTCAGAGTGATTTCACACCTTGACACCATAAAGCTGTGTTAAAGACTGTGGTTTAGTTTCCTTGCTTTTCTTGGATTATACAGTATCCTAAGGTCAAAACTCAGGGAAATCCAAAACTGTTATTAAAAAAGAAAAGGTATCTATGAAGTGATGACAAATTGCAGACTACAGGTGTTAGATTACATTTTGACTCCAGGCAGGTTTAATATACTTTAGTTTCCTTTTACAATTGCCCTTAGCAGGTTCTGTTATCGGTAAGGGATTTAAAAAAAATATATGGTGCTCAATAAAAGAAGACCGTGTCAAAAGAAATCAATATAAGCGTGCAAAATGGTAGGAAGTCTGACATGGAAAAATATGTTCACTTTCATCTAACTTCAGTCTGAGCTTCTTTTAATTTTGTAGCTCAAATGCTGGCCGTACATCCTGTGCATTTTCCAATGCAGCTCAGTAATTGCTTCCCAAGAGTAAACACCCTTATTGGAGATAATTATAATACTTGTCTGTGATATGATGTACCCCATCTCATGAACGCCAGACCAAACCAGCCAACGAGAACTGGTGGCTACACCACCCTGTAAGCCAGCAGCCCTGGGTCTCATTCATTTTGTCTGCAAAGACCAAGAGTCACACACTAAAAAACCCCCAGATATTCAGGCCTTTCCTATCACCCTTCATCTGCTCCTGACCACCAGTGGAGCCAGAATATCGGATCAGACAAACCCTGAGCCCTAAATCTATCAGCTCCAAGGTACAAGTCACACTCCGAGCTACACAAAAAGGGACTTAGAAAGGACTCTTGAGGAGACAAATGAGTTCCACAGGGAATCTGAAGTCAAAGGCAAGTTTGGTTTCCAGGCTGGAATATAAGCTGGTTGAAGTGATTAATTTCAACATCTTTGGAACACACTCACCACATGCTTCCCTTTGCTTTACGATGACTGCCTTGCTCAAGGGCAGGAAATAGGCAGGGATTTGAAAGCATGGCAAGACACTGAACACCCAGCTTCTGAACCAGCAGCCCCATCTTGCAATTCTCCAGGACCAAACTACCAAAAATGGTCAAAAAGGTGACAAAAAAGACAACCGGAATTTAAAAAAGAAAAAAAAACCCACAAAATTTTCAGTTGTACGTTGCTTTTGGCATCCCACACAGTGATAAGCATAAGCAAAACATAATTAATCTTGACTTGAAGGCAGGGGGAAGGTGTCTCTCTCACTCCACAGCACACACTGCTCCCATTAATGCTAACAGGAGCTTACCATGCATCAAAGAGCAAATCCACCACAAAACATTTTTAAGTGCTATCATCACTGGAGATAAAATATAGATTACAGCCTGATTACACCGCACTGCTAAGAGGCCACATGTGCAGCATAGCTTGCAATGACAACTTCAGATGACCAGATAACTTTGGGACAGGTCTAAGAGGTTACTGTAAAACATCTGTGCAGAGGAATCTTTCCTTGTCTTGCTTTCCTTTCAAGAAGCTGTGGCACTGCTGTCTGCACAGTTGTTTGAAGAATGTTTACAAATCAGCTTGACAAAGAGAAAAAAAACTTCTGCCACTACTTGACCACAATCATGATCTTATTCTTCAGTAATGCGTGGTTTATTTCCCTTTCCTGATCTCTGTTAATAGACAGCACGTGCCTACACAATAGCCACTATTTTGTCTGTATAACGTTAAAAAAATAAATCAGAAAACTCTGACAATGCAGAACAGTGTCCCGGTGTTTCCTGGGGTAACTGCTCTCCCTCGAATGCTAACTCAACTCTTCCCACAAAAGCACAGGCACAACTTACACTGCTATGCAAGTGCCTGAGAACCGGCTGATTTTATGGGGCAGCATAAATGAGCTCATGCTGATGAACATTCATGTATTAGCTCTGAATTTCCCATCTTGGGCTGGTTCAAGCCAGATCCTTAGGTTCAGTGCAGAGTAGCTGCAACCAGCACTGGGCACTTCTTTCTCTAATACCTGGCTGCAGCCTGGGAGAGCTGCCAGCAGCTCCTGCCCAGCCCTCAGGTGGAGCCAGCACGTAGCTCCTGTGTTCATATGGAACCGGCCTGATCCGTTCCGGCTGCTGCTGGCACAAACCAGGGCGCTGGTGACAGAGCGGCCGATGCGGCCAGGAAGTGTTGCACAACCTCGCTGCAGACTCTCTCCTGAAGGCAGCGGTGATGGATGGCTCCATTGTCTGGGGATGGGGCACAGCCAGCACAGCTGGCAAAGGGGCCGGTTTGCTGCACCCCTGGCAGGCAGGCAGGACTCTGCTGGCCTTGGAGAAGCCATGCGAGGCTCTCTTGCCTGTAACCTGTGGTAGCAAGGCAGCCTCATCCACAAGGGAAAAAGCAACAGCAACAGCCTCAGAAACGCTGCCCTCCTTCATGGTGATGCTAAGTAGAGTCCCCTCAAGTGGGACTTTTAACATCTGTGTGCACCTTGAGGGCCACAAACCTTCCAGTTAACACTCGCCTTCTCCAAAACAAGACCATGACCTTTGTGGGCCTCTGACTTGCCTTTTCTGTGCTTTCTCTCACAGCCCTAGAAAGGCTCTCTGGGGTGCTATGGTGTGCAGAGCTCTGCTTAGCACTTTCCACATAGAGCCTGAGCTTAGTTGTGGCTGAAGGGAGGGTCTGCCAAAGATTTCAGGTCAATTCCGCGTTTCCCCATCCCAACCCCGAAAATCCTAATGCAGAGCTGTCAGAACGCCACAGGAACTAAAGAGGCAACAAAAGGGTTTTTGGTTTGGTTTGCTGCAGACAAAACACTTCGGGTGTCCTCTATGCTTTCTTGTTTAATTAACACTACACATGTTCTCCTTTTCTTTTGAAAATCAGAAGAGTGCTTGTGGGCAGTGTGAGCAAGATCTTCCCTGACAAGCCCCAACTGAGAGCCATGCTTAAGGTCATGCTCTAAACCCCTAACTACGGTGGCACGAATGGCGCCACTATAATCATGTTGTTTTCCAGTTACTCAGACCAGGAGTAGGCACTGCATTATTTCAGGAAGGATATGTTTGGATTAGACACTGGATTCTGGTGGGGGGGTAATTATTTGTCCCATCAAACTGTTTTAGGTCCTTACAGATGGCTATTTGGGGTTTCAAGAATACCCAACTGGACTGCTAATTTTTACAATGGGAGCAGTTAGAAGTCAGGAGAACCTGACTGTTATGGTTAGTGAAAATAGCAGATTTGTGCTGATAAAACACTACTCAGCATGTTTTTTGGCTTTTGAGATGTAACCACCAATGCACTTAATAACAGGACTCGTGCAAACTATACTGTGTGAATCAAACACATAAAAGTATAAATATTCCTTTTTTTAGAAAGCAAGTCTTAAAAAGTGCATTATAATCAACTACCATGGTAAAAGCAAAATATCCAGTATTACCACACACACAACTGGCATAATGTGCTTTATTATACCCTTAGCTTGAAACTGGGTAAATAAAAATCAAATGACCAAAGTACAGTCTCTTGTGCAGATTAGGTCACTGAAGACAGGATGCCCCAGAGAACAAGATCTGAAATCCTTTGTCTTCCTGATTAAGTTCTAGAAAAGGTGGGCATGTGCAAAAGACAGAAGACAGAGGAAGCTACCCTGTACCTATTTTACAGACTCTGGATGCTGGTAGAAAATGACTTTATGGAAAGTCAACAGCATGTGCAGTTGAAATACACAGTTTTTTAGTTCATTTTTAATAAAACAGTTGAATGTAAGGCCAGAGAGGCAGTATTAGGACAAAGCAGAAGATGACATTGTTATGGCCCTGGGATCCATCCAGCTTTGCTGCTGGCTGCTGTGGGGAACTCCATGGACTGCTCTGACCACGGCTGGCTACACACATGTAATCACAGGGGTAAAGCTCACACTTAGCACAAGCCTGCAGCTACTGTACTAGGTCTTTGTGCAAGGAGCCCCAGGCTTTTGCTAGAAATGCAAGACACCATTCTTTGCTTCAATAAAGTTGGGATTGTGTGGCATTTTTCAGTTAAAAAATCTTTTGGTCAAAAACGTCAACTGAGTGACATCAAAGTATTGACTAAGTAAAGCCTACTTCGCCAAGCTGTTTGCCTGGGGCAGCAGAGGGGTGAATATACTGACAAAGTTTAAGCAGTTGTTTAGGCAGTTTTCATGAAACAGCATATTCCAGTTGCTTTTATTCAGAGCAACTTTTCCTCTTCACATTCTTCCTATTTTCCTTCAAAGCATTATGTCGCTTGTTGCTCTAAACTGCCACAAACCTTTTTTTTTTTATTTGAACTGAAAATAATAATTTAGAAAGGACCAACATATTTTTTTCTTTCAGCATTTCAGAAATGTCAGCAACCCCTTTAATTCAGCTCATGCCGTTCTATAGCTCTAGGCTGTACCACCCAAGAAAGAGCAGCTCACAGCCATCTACCCACCTACCTCCTTTACCATCATATTTACTAAGAGTTGTACTGATGGGAGATCTGAAAGAACAAAATGTAATGCAGTTTATGAAAGGAGATGGATGTGAATCTTTTCTATCTCAAAATCCAATAAACCTTATGATTTTTATTGCATGTGGGAGTCCTTTGGTCAATGTAACACTCATTAGCAGCTTGGCCAGTAAGCCTGATAAAACCAGAAAGTACTTCCAAATACATTCTGGCCAGAGACACCTGGGAGCAAAGTGTGAGTGTTGCAGCTGATGGCCCCAGGGTCACACACATACCTTGGGATTTCTTCACTGGTTCTGTTCTGTCTGGCCATGGTTTTGTTCCATTCTCTCCAGAAGTAACTATTCCAAACCTCTCTTATCCTTTTATTTTCCTGAAAAGGAAGCATCATCTCTAAACTATTCCCCCTCACCTTTCCAACATTAATGAAGACAGAAGATTTACAACCTGTTTCAGGCAGGGGTCCAGACTGGACTTCAGTGGATCCCAAACATAGCAATGCAGCATTCTTACTCCTCATCTCATTTAAACAAGGGAACACCAGGAATAACATTACTCCAAGTCAGCAGTGCTTCCCTGGTGCTAATCAGGCCATTAAAAAGGCATAAGCAGTTTGACAGAGAGGGACAAAGAAAACCACAGAAATGAATCAAAACCAGGGAAAAACTAGAGATTAAAAGTAATAATACTCCTTCCAGCAAACCACAGTATGAATGCATGATAAGTGGCTAAAAGACACAATCACTGCAGATCTAGAGACAAAAAAAAAAGTCTCCTGACTGCATGAAATGTAAATTAAACTTGCTCTGATACAGAAGCATTTCCTTCACACGGCAGTTACTCACTGCCGTCGGGAAGTCCAGACCCCTTTGCTGCAAACGAGAGCCGCCACAGCTGACCCTCCCTGATCTCGCCCATGGAAAACACAGAGTCAACAGTTGGAGGGAAAGGCAGAAAAACCCAAACGCGGCAGACTTGGTGGAAGACATTTCCACGGAGTTTCCTCCCCAAATAAGCAGATGGTTTCCAGTTAGTCAGGGTCAGGGACTGCCCGCGTGGTTTCCTGCCTGCTTGCCTTTGTAGCTTATCTGGGCCTCATCAAGATATGCAGTCCGAAAAAATTAGAATGGCTAGGTACAGGAATTAGAGAAACTAAATACAAATGAGCTCTGGTCTGCACTTGTGGAGGGGAGCAGGGGAATCCGTGCCCGTGGGTGGGATGGAGGCAGCGGTGCCGACCCCTGTGCCGGGGCAGCCACGCTGGGCTGCAGCGCTGCACATCTGCAGGGGCCGGGCCGGTCTCGTTAATGCCGCGGTGCCTCTCCAGGCACCAAAGCCGTGCCCGACTCCATCCAAAACACCCTCGGCAACAGCCCAGCTGCTGTGAAAATACCCCTGACGTCAGTTTACAACCCTGCCTGCTTTAACCGTGGTGCCGGTGCCCGGCGGCAGCCCAGCTCCATGGCGTATTCCCAGGCCAGCTCCATGGCAGGTTCCCAGGCCAGCTCCATGGCAGGTTCCCAGGCCAGCTCCATGGCGCGTTCCCAGCCCCGCCGGCAGCCCAGCGCACGGCTTGGAGATTTGCAATGCTCCGGGCACACACTGGATCTTGTAATGCTGCGCATGGGAGCGAAGCAAAACTCCACCAGGAATGTGTGCACAAGCTGCCATATGGAAAGGGCATTCTCAAATTAAACCCTGAAACCCAGATGAGATCTGAGCGAAGGACAGTTTCACTTAAAGGAAATGTCTGAGGTCAACCAGCAATTAACTGAAAGGTTCTGATTGAATACGCTATTGACTGCGCTCACATCAGACAGCTTCCTGTTTATTATACCTTATGGGCTGTCTAGGTGCCAAGACATTAAGCTGTCAATAATCTATTAATACTAAACAGCTCCTCCCTCCTTGCTCCCCCCTTGCAAATCCTCTTAGGCTAAGAAACTGCACTAAAAAGATGGAAATTTTTGAAGTGAGATGAAAATGAGCTTTTTAGGGTATTTCTTTGCTTGGTTCCAGCTGAAAGTACAGCAACATTCATAAACAATATAACACGCAGTCTATAACTACATGGAAAAAATTGTGTTAAAAAAAATCAGCCGTGATTGAGACCATATCCTGAAATCTGGCTTTCCTTTCCAAGCCATCTTTAAACAGTCTAAGTTAAATTTAATTAACAATTTACAACAAGGAGAGAGAAGTTATTTAAAGACAGGCCTACAGGTCCTTAACATTCAGTGTCTGGGAAACAGTTGTATATAAAAAAAAAAAGTTTTAATGAATTTAATAGAGAAAAGCACTTTAATTAAATGCTGTCAAAGAGGATTGTATTAATGACTGCACACAAAGGAATTTAAAGCAAGCCAAGTATATTTAGCAAATAGGAAGTAGGCTTTCAGAGGCTGCAACTATTTATGTTTCTGCCATTGCAATGCATCTAGGAGATCGTATTGCCAATTGAAAGCAGTTATGTTATTAGATATGATTTTATTTATTATGGATTATTAAAATTTCAAATGCTGCAGGGAATACATTTATTTCACTTCTCAAATGAAAGAACAAAGATATTTCCTGCTTGTTCAGTAAGAGGAAAAATTGGAGAGGAAATAAATAATAAATAATAATAATAACTTAGCACTTAACTAGTAAAGTGCTGTCCAGATGAATCTTTTTTATGGGGCTGGTTGAGTCCTGAAGTTTTAGTGTGTCTCTTTCTTTCTTTCTGCTACAACTGGATGGATTCACGGTTGCTACCACAGCTTCCCTCAACACAGAAAGAGGAGACAGCTCTTATTTCTTGTGGGTATAAGGGATTTCTGTGATACCCTGCATAGTTCAACTCTAAGAACTACCAAAACCCCAACAAAAGAAATCCTGGCTGCCAAGCTTTTGCAAGCCAGACTGAGAATACCAAGGTTTTCCAGACCAACCATGAGACTTAGCCACATATTGCTCACAAAAACCCAGAACAATTATGGCTCTGCATTAAGACTTTGTGCACAATGTGCTCACCTTCCTCAACATCCACATGATAAGACTTGTAGCAGGAAGGAAGGGGCTCTTCACAACTCTCTGCCCACGTGCCTTGGATTCAAGTGTGGCACATCAAATGGGCATGGCCTAGTAAGTGCAAAATGTAGAGCTTCAAACCATAAATCTGAGGGAAAAGCAACTAGAAAATTCAAGGGTGTCAACATTATTTTGGACTGTAATGGCACAATAGTGTAAAACTAAATTTAGCCCCAACTGGAAATAGAGGAATGTTTCTTAACACAAATTTAATGAGATGGCTGCGTCTATAATATCCAGGATGTGTTCTGTGATTTACCACATCCTTTTTGCCATATGTAATGGTAAAAGGTTAATAATGATTTTCGATGATTCAAACTTCCAAATGTTCCACTAGAGGCACCTTATACATGCTTGTATTCCTTTGTTTCTGAACACCAAATCCTTTTTAAGTTAGGCACCACAATGGCAGTTAGTCCCAAATTACTGGTTTTTAAATGTACTTATTTGTAGTTAAGATTTTTCTCATTTGCAACATGAAAAAGTAAGCAGAACTGGGAGAGAAGTCATTGGAAAGGAGGCACAAGGGGATACCAACTTCCCTTCACAATGTGAGTAGCATCATAAATGGTGAAGTTTAATTTTCTAAATACATTATCTGATTTTTGTTTAAGACTTTAATAAAAGTCATGTGTGATGTGTGTTGAGAATGTAGCCTTTGTTGTTCCACAGCTAGGGATCTTGCAAACAGCTTCGCTTTGTCTGTGCCAAGATATTTTGGAATATTCTTTGAAACACTGTAAGCATAGATGACTGTGAGAAAAAATATGTGCTACCGTACTTCTGGATACTTGATGCGTGAGAATAGTGCATGCACACAAAAACACTTCTCCTTTCTATCTGCAAGTCCTGTAAAAGTCCATACAAACATGGAACAACATACACAATATACTGACCCTGAAAAAAACCCCGTGTCTCTGCACACATTACAGCCTCTGTGTATTTCCAACCATCCAAAAAAAAAAAAAAAAAAAAAAAAAAAAAAAAAAAAAAAAATAAAAAAGACAAAAATAAAGAACACACCAAAGAATTTCCAAAAAAACCCTGGCCCTGGGCAAGGAGACTGACCATCTATGACCTGCTCTGTCACAGCCTAACTCCCAGCACTGCCCAGAAGCTGCACCATTTCCCTGGAGGATGCTGTGCAACATGGAAGGAAGAGTAGCTCCTTGGTCTTTGAGGGTCAAGCAGTGCAAAGTGCTCTGGTAGCACTATCTCAATGTTTTCCCACCCCATATAATTTTTGTAATTGCCTATCTGCAGAAAAAGACAGCTGCAATGATCCAGGGCTCTAACTTTATCCCAAGATTTCCGTAGAGAACCTGAGAATAAAATGTTGCATACTGCCAATAGCCTATAAACATTTACACATCTCTGAAGCCTGATATTATAATTTATGAACAAGTGTGGGGGACATAGAGTAATTAGGAAGCATTAAAATTAAATTAAAAAGAGCAATATTTTTAACTGCGAAAATTTTCAAATGTAAATGGAACAGAGGCTCATCTAGTGGCTTTTCAGCCTTCAAGGTTTGCCTGCTGCTGGCAAGCTTCAAAGGTTATGTGAATTTAAAGAGCTTTATTTAGTGATCTTACTCTATATGTTTGCTCATCCTCAACCTACTACGGCTCCTTACAACACTAGCAGCTTAGCATTTGCAACGGGGCCAGGACTGTAAGAAATAAGGGCTAAATCTGGTCAAATTGTGTGTGAAAGGCAAAAGGGTGAGACAACAGGGGCCAGAGCGGCAGTGATGTCATAATGACAACTTGTCAGAGCCACACCAACACAAACCACCACCCTGCTGCTTACTGCCAAGTCTCAGCGGCGCTGAATCGGCACATTCAGATTTTAAGGGAAGTTTCTGCTTGGAGCATTTTGCCATGGGAGCCAGGGCAGCCCAAGCAGAGCTGCTCTGGGGCAGCCTCACAGAAGATGTACCCTCGGAGTCATCTTTATTGTTAGATGCTGCTGAAGAGAAGCACTAGTCATATTCCCAGGGCTCCTTCATGTGAAGAGTCCCACCTGATTCCTGCCCTGTCCTCAGCTGATCCTGGACCAAACGAAAGCTGTCCAGGAACAGGTGTCACTGAAGTGGCCTCATGGTTTCAGGTTCCGTACAAATGTGAAGAGGATGTACTATTCTGACAAGACAAAACTTGCCACCACAGAAAAACTTGAAACTCTGCAGTTTACTTGATCTCCCATTTCTAGGGTTAAATGGAACAGTACTAAATCTAAACTAATTTCAGAACAGAGGCAGTTCGGCTTTAACTGCAAGTACACTCCCCACTTTCATTCAAGGGGAATAGCAGGCCTAACATTAATAAAAATCAGCAGCATTTTCAGCCACATTAGATATCCACACTAAACAGAAACAGCTGAGACAGCGCAGTAGGCAGGTTTGGCTGTAGCAGTCACAGCTCAGCGCCTTTCCCTGCAATTGTGGTAACTATCGATCACGAGAAGATCTACTGGATTCTTCAGAATCAAATCTAAGGGGGTTGTCTCATTTGTGCCTCTGTTGCCTTTGTCAAACTTGTGCAGGGCTCCTGAACTACTGTGACCCATCAGAAAGATGGTGTGCACCAAGAGGATGGAGAACCAGAGCATGCAGCCACAGCTGGTGTTTCAAAATGCACCACCTCTGGCTATGGGGCACAGGTACTGGAGAAGCATGAGAAAGCAGCTCAGAAGTGGAAGATGCCTGAGATTTTTTTTTTCCATGTACCACATGCTTTAAAGACTTCCTTTACCCTGACCCAAAAGCAGTCACACACACAATAGAGATAAATGCAGCGTGAGTGGCATTTGCAATAAATATTGCTTTCAGCTTTAACACTGCATAGAAATGCAAGTTACATCGTTTGAGACATTTTTCAGTGGTTTTTAATAGTTTAAACCGAAAGGAGATACTGAAATAGACTGTTGTCTAATTTTGATAAGAGAAAGAATGAAACTCTATGTAACAACTAAGAAAGACAAATATTCTCCACCCACAAAATTTAGACCTTGTTCTGACACACATTTCCCTCTGTAGTTCTAAATCAAAGAAAAAAAAAATTCAAGTGCAACCCTCCCAAACCAAAGCTCTGAGCATTTTGAGTGTAATGAATAACCTACAATACAAGTTTCTCTTAAAGTCCATCTGGGTTTGCTGAATACAAGTTGTTTCACCAGTCTTGACCACCCCTGTCTGAGCAGATGTCACATCCAGCCATGGATTAAAGAACTGGGGAGTCAAAAAGCAGTGGGTATCAATCTATGGTCTGTCTTTTGGGTGCAGAGAAATGATCAAAAAGCAAAACTATCATGGTGCAGCCATTAAGAATGAATCACAGGGCACAGTATCCCTGCAAAAAATTAATCTCAAAACAGTAAAGACCAGATTCAGTGAGCTAGCATAGTTTGGGAAAGTAATTTTTGTCCAAGTCTCACAGACAACTCAGTCCTAATTTCCAGTATGCAAAATCCCCTGGTGTAACTCACACAAACACAGCAAAACCTCACTGTGCACATCATCCTATAGATCATTAAGCACACCATGTTCCCCTATGGAATAGCACAGCTTTGCTTCACTCATCATCTATGATTGCCTAAGTATTATTAATTAATATTATTTTTAAAGAAATTTTAAGTCTCACGGGTTTTTCCATCTGTGTGCTATGCATTATGTGACCCGTGAACTCCAAGACATTATTTAGAAACAGATATTTCATTAGGAAGCACTGTTGTGGTGTTCATCCCCCTCTTTATTACTTCTAGAAAGAGAATATGAAATTAGTTTCATTGGGCTGCCATTGCCACTTGCCTTGACCCATTTTTACGAGGGCTCCATGTTCTGCTCTTTTGCATTGCATTGTCATTTCTAAAAGACTCGTTCCCTCCTCTCCCTCACAAAATTATAAAATTAGTATTTCATTACTTCTGTGGTATGTTATTTTCTGCATATTTAAAGAGACATCACAATGTCTGCAGTGAACACACAATACAGAAGAGCTTTCCTAGAGCTTTTTACTATGCCTTCTTTTATTTACTAATCTTCCTCCATGATTTATGATCTGAACTATTATATATTGCCAGATTTGTCTAAATCAAAGCTTCTGAGAAATAAAAGGGTGGAGGGATGTCATTTTAAAAAGTGACAAAAGTAACAGTGTATCAGAACGCAACATTTGATTGCTCTTAAATAAGTACCTACCTACCAGCTTCAGCAGATCTACTTGTCAACGTAGAGAAAATGAGAGGCAAGGTTTCCACATTCTCTGAATAGAAGGTACTTTGCTGCAGTGGTGGCTCATTACTCCAGAGAACCATCTTATCCACCCTGACACTCCAGAGACAGCAGCCTGATTCATGGCCTTCCCAATGGAGTCAGGTTTCTCTGCCCCAGCAATTAACAATGAATTAGCACTATATTAAAGTGCCAGGCAAGTTGGTTACTCTCTGGAGTGGTCACCTTGGACACAGCAGACAAACTGGGAGAAGGGAGAGAAATTAGATTTACAGTGTCCCAGCATGTCTGTTAACAAACACAGAATCCCTGGCTGGCAATGGGAAGCAGCTGTAGGCACTTGTCAGCATTAACACTCCAGAAAGGTCCAATGCCAGCAAACAGCCAGGGAATGGTGGGATTTAGCAAGGGATGGAAAGTAAGACAGGGAAGGCTCACCTCTGCAGAGCAGGGAGCCAAACACAGAAGCAGGAGGACTGCTTGCTGCAAAGGGACTACTTTGCACATCATTAAGGGCCAAGCCAGACCAGACCAAAGGGCCATCCAGGATCCCACTCCTGGCAGTGGTGGTGAAAGAGGATGAGAACACAGCAAAAATGCTTTCCAGGATACCCTCCCACCCTCCAGGAACCCGTGGCTCAGGCACTCTGTAATTCAGAGGTGATGTCCTTATGGTACCCCAGCTAGCAACAACCTCACGGCTCTTCTTAGGAGCACTTTGCTATTACACCACATTGCACGGAATGGAGGGAGAGCCTCTTAATGGACACCTCAATTTCCTTCAAAACCAAATGAGAGGCTGTGGCAAGCTCAGCCTGCATGCACAGCAACATGTAGGTGTAGCATGGATGCTCCATAACCAGCGTGTGAAGGAAAATCCACACTCCAGCACGTCCATATGGTCACACCCAGTGCTGCCAGAGAACACAGCCATGTCACAGAGCTCACAGGGCTCACATTTGATGACTTTTCAGCACAGTAACAAACAAATCAGGTGCACAGGGAGTAATTTTTGAAATACTCAGCTTCCACTATAGACATTATTCATTTCAGAAACAGTAAAAGAATGGATTAAATTGATTAATATACGGCTGATGGAAAAACCTAATGGAAGAGAGAAAAATAAAAATGTTTGGTTTTAAAAGCCTGAACCTAAAGCTAAACATTGAGGCGCAGGCTAGTAACACCAAGCCAGTGACAACAAGAACCTCTCACAAAGGAAACAACAATCCCTTAAACATGAAGAACCAGCCTGTGTCCAGCTGATCTCCTACAGCACTACTGCCCCACTGAGCACACCCTGCCTTTTAGAAGACAGAAACCATCCTCTGCCTTGGGGTATTTCCCTCACTGAGGTGTCCCCAACCCTGTAAGCATCAAGTTTACAGGGCTGAACACATCACAGTGATATCTTTGCCATTTCCAAGAAGCCATACTGAGGAAATGGCTGCAATATAGCCACATCTTTTGCCTGGTCATGCCTCTTGTGATGATAGCTAGGATATTCTTCCAATATTGAGCTGACCGGGGGACATCCCCAGCCCAGATAGGGTTAAGTCACGGTGGCTGGGAACTCTGGCAGCAGTGTGGAACAGCCTGTTTCTGGCTCTCCCAGTCTCTCAGCTGAAGGAGCAGGAGACTCAAGAGAAGAAGTTACCATACACACACCTAAGCCATCAGAGCAAAGAGAAAGGTGGGCTGAGCAGAGAGAGAGAGAACAGAGGTAAGATCCTTCCTGCTTCTGTGTTACAGTTCTGCACCTGCTGTTATTCACAGCACTGCTGCTTGTATCTTCTTCAAAGGACTGTCATTTTACTATCAAGGCTGCAGGTAAGGGCTTGACTTAGAGCACACTTCCCACCAGCAAACCTGCAAAGCAAAGTAGGTCGGTGACTGCAGCTCTTGGATGTTTCCACCCCCTGCTAAAATGCAGCCAGGCACCGTGGCAGACGTTCTGCACCCGCCACTGCTTTGAGAAGGAAATGAGAGTTGCTTTCCCACTCGACACTACAGGGGGAATTTCAGATAGGCAGAATGTAATTACTTGGCCTGGAGTTCAGCCAGGAGCAGGGCCCAAGACCCCTACCCTTATGTAAAGTGTCACAAAATCTCAAAAGACTGCAAGCGTGAGGACCTCAGCTTTATATCTCTGGCTGCTGTCATTGGTTCTTCATGACTAATTACCTAATAGTGACCCTTGCAGCAAAGCTAAAAAACAAACCTTGCTTCCTGAAACAATTCAAGTCCCAGAGACTGAAAACTATGCAAAAATTGCTTGGTGTTGGGTATCTTTTGACAGTAGGGAGCAGGTGGACAGCAGACCTCCTGTGTATGGCACTGGTAGCGTGTCACTCAGAAACCTACTGGGGTTTTTGGATGGGCAAGCATAGCTTTAAAATGCAGCACCCCCAAAACACAAGTCTACTGTATCAACTGCATACCAGTCTCCAGAGTTTTGTTGTATGTAGTTGCCAGCTGGTTCCATTTATTTTTCTTCATTTTTCATATTTTGACTGTAATAAATAATTAATCCATGGCTTTGTAACTTGCTGACAAATACAAATGCACAGCATTCCAACACAGTGTAACGTGTCACTCACAACAGCCAACCTGCATGATGCAGAAAAATGATGTGCAGAAGGCTTTGGAAAGTAGGCTAATCATCAAGGTCACTCACAAGGTCCCAGGGAAACTTTTTCTGTCCCTTAGAAGTTATTCCCACTTGCTGTGGGGGCATCAGGACTGGGTAAATATGTTCAAGTCTACAGAGCTCTAGTTGTCTTCCCACATGTTAGCTTGGCCCTTTCTTTACCTGTTTGTAACTTCTTGTTTCCAAGATCCCATAAACTTTTTGGGATGTGGAAGACAAAACTTCTAATTTACTTAGATAGCTTCCCCTCCTTTATAGCCCTGAGAACCTGAACCCCAGGAAACAGGTTTTTTCTTCCAGGCAAAGACACAAAGGAAAGCAAAGAGGAAGAAGTTAGCAGAAGAGACAAAAGGGACTGAACTAGCCAGTAATTAATCTGAGTGACACCTACATGTTTCAGACGGGCAGGACAACAAGACAGAGAAACCTCTCGCCTTTAGAAAGAGGTGACTAGATAGCTGGCAGCAGTGGTAGCAGCACAAGAGCAGCAACAAAGAATAGAGGCTGAATGCCAAGGTTCACAGCAAGAGCAGCAAAGCAGTGCAATCCACTATCAAACAATGGGGAGAATGAAGGGAGGAGGAACTGCAAAATTATCAGAGAAATGCACAGTACAAACAACCCCCAGGGTGGTTATGATGCCTTAAGTTTTAGCTTTCATATTTTCCAAATTCTGTACTGCATTAGTATATAGCTCTGAACTTCATATAAAGTGTTAGTAAATTCTCTTCACAGTGTAGTTGGACAAAACAATCCCTTTCCACTCTGAGAACCAAGGACATTGTTACAGCTTCAGGCCCAAAAAGTACAAACAACAGCGAATTGAGGAGAGCAGACTGGGAAGATGGGACTTCGTAACCTGAAGTTGTAATTGGACAATTAACTCCAATACATAAATGAACCAAAACTTATAAAATGTGAAAACGTGTGATCCATGGTCCATCTTGGGTGTAGCCTTGGCCAGGCTCTTGTACTGCCCAAGGTGTATTCTTTTTGATAGATACCTACTTTATTCCTTTAACACCGTCTAGCCTCTGTTCTAGGTAGCCTCTCAAGGCATCAGTCACATAACCTGGCATCAAGCGAATGGTACCAAGTGCCAGGGGCTGAACTGGAGGGCTAAAGGGAAGAAGGACTGCTGAGGAAGGTGTTGCCTCAGCTTTTTAGATTGAAGAAAAATCTCCTGAGCCTTTCTTGACCATCTGTAGATGTTTGAGTTTGTGACATGCATTACTAGTTATTAGGAATACATATTAGGCTGATTTTCTCTTCTGACTGAAGCTGGAACTGCAAAGAAGAGAGTCTGTAGTATTTTTACTTTTCCGTACGCATATTTGTATTTATTTATTTCTCATTCTACTAATACCTGCGACAAGAACAAGGGTGTACCCATGAAAATAATTCTTAATAGCCAGAAATGTGTAGAGGAGAGAAACAATCCCAATGAGGCTGTGAAATGAAGGCCCATTCCTCACCAAATGCTCACCACGGTCATTTCAGAAGTACTTTTAAGTTTTAGTCAATACATAAAAAGCCCAACACCCTGTTACACTCTTGAAACCCTCTGTGTTACCCCAGTCCTCCCACACAGACACCCTGAGGAGGCAGACAGCGCTCTGACCTGCACAGGCTCGGGTGTGAGCTGGACCACGTGCTGCATACGCTCGCTGTGGTGGTGTCTGGACTCTTCCTCGTAGATCACATCCCTCTCATGCTGGGGAAGGTTCAGGAAGCGGCGAATGGTGCAGAGGTTCTCCCAAAGGGTGCGGTTTTCCGGGCTTGGGTTTTCTTTCCAGCGCAGCAGCTCACACAGCCAGCCCTGCAACAGTAGGGTCAGCACAGTCAATTCACCGAGCACCGAGGAACCAGATGTGAGCGGAAGGTCAGCGAGACTTAAAGCTCTGTGCTGAAAGCTTTGCTGGTCTCATCTCACACATAAACCCCCACCACCCCAAGCTGCCTTTTGGTCTCGACAAATCCGTGATATATTGTATTTCCTTCAAGCTGGAGAAACTGAAACAAGCAGCAGAGCTCACTAAAAAGCAGTGTCTTGTCCACATCATATTCACACCATGTTCAAAATTCTCAGACGTAAAAATTTTTCCTACAGAAAAGCAAAGATGAAACAGAGATGCATCTTCAGTTCCATTTCAGAGCCCCTTCATTTCTTCATCCAAGCAAGAGAAAAGGAGACAACTCAAGAGAATTGCTAACAACCCTCGCTGCAACCTGCAGCTGCAGAACCAGAAATTCAGCACTAGTCCAAATGGCTAGTAGAATATACGGTCAAGACTTCTGATTTGCTGACACAATGTTGCACTGACTCCCCCAGCTCTGAACCCCACTAAAATTTTACATCTTCAATGATAAAATCTAAGAGAAGATACGGCCTTACAGAAAGGGAATCCTCTAGCATCTAGCACAAAAGCAGAAACAGGGTCCTGCAGATACTAGGCAGAGGTAATTCTAAACCCAACTACAGATCGTAGTAAGACCAGATTTTATTTCAGCTGCCTTGTTTGAAGGTTAGTTTGAAATGCCTTTAAAAGGTTACTGCTATTTGTAAGGAGCTGTAGGACCTCTCCACAGGGACCGACTGCTCAGACCTCTGAGGTGAAAGCATCAGCTCTCCAGGAAGAGGAAACGACCCTGAACCCCAAGGGCAAGGAGAGCCCAAGGGCAAGAGCTGTTCGGGTGAGGACAGCCCCGGGTGTGCAGGCGTGACCCGGAGTCCCCAGCAGGTGAGCCAGGGATCGCGGCTGCTGCTGCTCCTGCCTGGCGTGGGGGCACAGCCAGCCCTGTCCTGCCTGCCAGCAGCCGGCCCACGTGAGGCTGGGGACAGTGGCTCCCCTCCTGTGCCTGCACAGGAGACGCAATGCAAATGACAGAAGATGAGAAGATAATGCCGAGGATGCTGTCAACGCGCCTTACTGACTCCTGTCAAAATATTTTACCTAGTAGCTTTATAACCCATCATTTTCAAGCTACAGCTCAGCATTCTGACACCATTTTGACAGGCACCTTACAATACCTAAAAGATAGCTTGATCAATGTTAAAAATGTTTGGTGCAAGAAGCAGCCAAAATTGTGTTTTTCTGAACAGTGACCAGAGCAAGCTGAACAGCCGGGTTCATTACCAGCCCACAGAGGAAGCTGCTTTTTGGTATTGCTTTTTTGTGTAACAACTTGTAAGCCATTGACAACTTCTACCGTGCACTCTAAACCCCGTGTATAATATCATAAGCCGTTGTTTGTCTTACTCTCCACTGTGTCTTCTGCCTTCACCCCCCCAAAAAAGGCAAGATTTGATTATCTCCGCTGCATCAGCCAAGACAGCAACACCAGCTGTTCTCATTGTGCAGCCTCTTCCTCACGGCCTACATGTTAATAACCTGATCATTCCATTTTCTCCTTCAACTGCCGGCTGCAGCACAGCGAAGAGACAAAAACCCAGGCCCATCTGCAGCAGCTGTAGGCACTGAACTGTGAAGCCACCAGGGATTTATAAACTAATCTGTAACACAACACTGCCTTGTTTTTACAAGTGAGAGGCCACATTTGTGCAGACCTGATCTTTTCTTGCAATAAACTTGGAGGGCTAGGGGGTGGGGGGAGCAAGGATGAAAACAAGATATATAATAATTTACTTAGAAAAAAAAGCCTCTGTGTTGTATTTTCAAAGTGTTCTGATTGGTATTTGGGTAATCTCTCAGCCAGGTGAAGTCTGTGTTTTAATGTGGTTTGGCCACATCCCTTACCCTCAATTCTCCTCCTTCCACTGCTCAGAGATCCCCCCAAACTTTGTCTCTTTTAGAGAAGATATAGGAAGAATATCTCCCAGCTCCCCAATGTTTTCTCAAGGGTTCCTCTGTACAGAGGAAATAATTTTTGAAACTGATAATAAACCATCTGTAGAAAAAATCAGCTCCTGTTGCTCCCTGTTTTCAGTGATCTGAATAAATCCCCAACTGAACTCTTTCAAGATGTTTCAAGCATGTATGTTTAACACCTCCTGGGGGATGCTGCAGCATGAAGACCCACTGTGCAACAGAAAACACAGAATAAGCCCTACACCTGGTGGAGCTGGAGCCCACTGCTGGGCAGGCCTGTGGGAGGATGAGGTGCCTGGCTCTGGCACAACCCAGGCACAGCTGGGCAGGGCCACCTCCCCTTCCCAGGGCTGGCCCGGGTGCCCGATGGCGACTGCCGTGCTTTGATTTATCTGTCCCGTTATAATCAGCGCTCATTACAATCACTTAGAGCAACACTACAGGCCTCATTACAGACTAGGCACTCGCTGCCATTAGTCTTTAAGAAGGATAGCGCTCAATTTGCCTGGCAACATGCGAGGTCCTGACCTTGGAGCTATTAGGGAAAAGATTAGACTGCAGTGTGACCATGTGTGCAGACATGAGCAAACCAAATTAATTTCTGGCAAAGGGAGGCACCAGGCAAGGACCCCGCCATCCTGAGGACACCTGAGAACTTCTCCATTCCCCAAAGGAGATAAGCTAATGGCACGTTTAAAGGAGCCTGGTTCTGAAGGTGAAGCACATCCGTGGTATTTAGAGAGATATTAATCCAGTTTCCCCACAAAGTATTTGCTTGGCTGATCAGATTAAGGGATCTAGCCTTCAACAGCACACCCCCACCACAGCAGGCCCCAAGAAATCTGTGATACTTCACAGCCTCAGACATATTGCACCATGTGTACCCAGCTGCTACAATAATTAGCTTATGAATGTATCAGCTGGTTCTGTGATTTTTATAAATAATAACTAACCTACAGAGCAGAAAGATTTCCACGAGCCTAATATTAGCAAGAAATTGCAAGGTGTGCCTAACTGAATTGTCATTGTGCTAAATGCCCTGTCTTCTCTCGCGTTGTGCGGGACTCGATCTCCCCCAGCGCCATTTATAAATATTTATTTTTGCAATGTATTTGTGTCAGCTTTCTTCACAAGAGCCATGATTCGCTCACCCCCACACATACACACGCATACCCACGGCGTGCATGTGTACACTTCTCTGCATCACATCTGTCCTTTCACCACTCTTTTTCTATCCTTCCCTCTCTTTATTCAAGCACTCATTCAAGACCCTCCCTATCCATCTATGGGGCTGTTTATTAGGCAATAGCTTGGAATAATACGTGAGAAAACACAGCGTGCCGCAGCTTGCTTACACGTTCTTTATGGCTGCAAGTAACTGCCTTCCCCATGCACAGATGAAAAGTCTGCATCGCCTTTTTAAAATTATTTATTTAAATAATCCTAGCACGCCATCCAAGAAAGTTTTGCAGTACCAGGCAAAAAAAAAAAAAAAAAAAAANATGTCAAATAAAACAGTGACAGATGACAGTATTCTCTATTGAATAGCACCGTTTCTTCGTGCATGTTCAATGAGAACTCATGAATTATTAATACACAAAATCTCCTTTTACTGTTAAAAATCTCAACTTGGCGTTTTTTGGTTACGATTTTTTTTATTTTCTTCTATTTATTTCTTTGGGGTCTGTGTATGTTACACAGAGCTTTCCAGGAGAATTACTTCATTTAAGAAATGCTAATATACAGCAATTTTGAGCTACAGCCATTCATAGTGAATTTTCATCTATAGCTACATTTATTGGCATGAAGAAGGAAAAATGAAGGAGACACTATCTCACCACCTTTTCCCCCACTCATCCACAGCATCTGAGCTCACTGCATTACAAGTAAATATAACTTCTGTGAAAATATTCTAAAAATCTAGCAAATAACACACCCCTCCCCAGACCTGTAATACACCATGTTTCTGGTCCTGCCTCCCCTGCACATCACAGGTCTCGCTCCACCACACAAACAGCCCCCTTGGCTGCCAGAGTTTCCAGAGAGTTTGATACACACCAGTGTCAATATGGGTGGCAGAATCCAGCCCTTAATGTCAGCTTCTAAGGTTCTCAAATGGGAATGTCTTCCATTAAAAATAAGAGGAGGAAAAACAGCTCAATTAAAGGATGCTTTTGGCTCTACATTCAGGCACACCCAGTGCTTGTGGTTACAAGGAATTCTGCTCAGAACTTCCTTCATTTCACCCCAAAACTTCTGGAGGCATCAAGAATGCAGCCCAATTTAGCTCATTAAAGAGAGCTGCAGAGAAGTGTTGGCCTCTATTTTTGTTGTTGTCATGAGAGAAGATAAACATTTTCTAAGGATTTTGTTTGATAAAAAAAATTAATATCATATTAATGTCCTATTTTTAACCTCTCTCCCTGTCTTCTAATCAAATACATTTCCACATAGCTAAGCAAACAACAACAAAAATCTGCAGAAAGCCAGCCATTCCCATTGTGCTTTTATGCTGTTAAAGAAACAGCACGCTTAAAACACCAAAGCATGAGGTTTGGCACCCTCAAACCCCTCAAGGACAGCGGGCTGGTGCAGCAATCCTGAGCCATATCCTCTGTCACTTATCCCAGAGCCCTGTTTAGCAGCTTGACCCTTTCACTTTTGCTGGCCTTACCCTGGAGCAGGGCAGCCAGGCGTACCAGACTACAGTGAAGTCAGTTTTTCCAGCACTCAGTGAAGGTGTGCACAAACACACTGACCCCAAAAACTGCCTCCTGCAGATCTGCTGCCCTGCAAATTTTTGACCAAGGACAAAGAAGGCACATGGGAAGAGTTCAGGCTCACAGTCGTGCTGGGGTACAGGCCCATGTTTACACTTTGCCAAAAGCCACGGCAGGAGGTGGCAGTTGGGTGTCCACGGTGACTTAGTCACAGGCAGCTGTTCTGCTTTGAGCATGGATAAACCTACAGCTTAACTGACCTTGTGTTTCCCTGCACTTACATTAAAATAATAATAATAACAACAACAATAATAATAACAACAATACAGCTAGTTTTCTGCGCTGACATTTTCTAGGGTCTCCAGTGAAAGCATGAGTTGGCAAATGAAGAGTTTTTAGTAAGAGTGATTCAGGAATAAATCTCAAAAATAAATGTAAAAGGCCGTTTCTTCACCCACATCATCAGTGCAGAAAATGTCAACATATGTGACAAAAGGAAAAAAAAGCAGCAATGATTGACGCAAGTCTTGAAAGATTAGTAAAGAAATGGACTCCTCAGAGAAGGCTTCCTTCCCACGTGGGATCACAGGAGTCCTCTGGGCAGATCTCCTCAGCACCTCTTCTCTCTGCTTAGTTTGGGACACTACAGTGCAAAATGAGCTAGATAATATTCAGCTCTTGTTCCTTAGTCGCCAAACTCTCTTACCATGAATCCAATAAGTGTCTATTAAAATAAATAAATCCCCTAATGATTCAAGATAACCTAATCAAGAAAGCTGAAATGGATAAAAGACTAACTGTAATGGAGAGTTCCGTCATGACTTCAATGAATTCTTGATGAGGGCTGGGGGAGGGGGACTGAACCTGAGAAGCTTTACTCAGAGAATTTTGATACAGTTCAAGGTTAATCACTCAACAGTCTGGATTTTCTGAAATGCTTGGTACTTTTCCTCCCCAGAAAATATAAAGCACTTTCATGAAGGCCAGTTTCTCACTAGCCTCATAAAGCATTAAATTATAAAAAAAAAGAATCAGATACATGAGCACTGAAGTACCTTAGATTCATGGGAAGACGCAGTCTGCTTACATCTCTTGGCATCAGAGGGAGGGATGCTGTGAACTGAGGATATTTCCAGCATTCCAGTTTCAAACTAGCTTCTCCCCACACTAGAGAGGAAGTGTGGGCTTGTGGTTAGGGCAAGCAGCCCACCATCAGCTCCCGGGTCTGCCAAGGACTTTGTGAGCAAAGCCCCAGCTCCACAACTGTCCCTTATTCATTCAGCTGCTGAGAGGCCCAAGCACTGCTGAAGGTGCTGTCATAGACTCAGGGAATAGTTTAGGTTGGAAGAGACCTTCAAAGGTCTCTATTCCAACCCTCCTGCAATGAGCAGGGACATCTTCAATAGATCAGGTTGGACTCTGAGCAATCTGAATGTTTCAAGGGATGCGGAGGCATCTGTCATTTCAGTAGGCAGCCTGTTACAGCGTTTCACCATCCTCATTGTAAAAAGTTTCTTCGTTATACATCTGGTCTGAATATACCCCATTTTAGTTTGAAACCATGACCCCTTACCCTGCCACAGGTCCTGCTAAATAAGCCCTGTTTAAGCCCCAGTAAACCCATCCTTGAAAGGCTGCAATGACAGCTCCCTGGACCCTTCCCTTGTCCAGGCTTAACAGCCCCAACTCTCTCTGCCTGACTTCACAGGAGAGGTGCTTCAGCCTTTTGATCATTTTTGTGGCCCCCCCTGGACTTGCCCCAACAAGTCAAAGTCCTTCCCGGGCTGGGGACCCCAGAGCTGGATGCAGTGCTCCAAGTGGGGTCTCACCAGAGCAGAGCAGAAGGTCAGAATCCCCTTCCTCAACCTGCTGGTCATGCTGCTTTGGTTGCAGCTCCAGACAGAGTTGGCCTTTTGGGCTACGAGTGCACTTCAACAGCTTTTGTCCAGCTTTTCACCCACTTTTGTCTTCTTTTCACCAGACCCCAAGTCTTTCTTGGCAGGGCTGTTCTCAATCCCTTAATCCCTCAGCCTGTGCTGACACTGGGGTGGACAGTGACCCCGGCGCAGGACACTGTACTTGGCCTTGTCAAACCCCATGAGGTTCATGTGGGCCCACTTCTCTTGTCCTGGATGGGATCACACTGTGACTACATATACAAGTCTGTAAAAAAGGTCTAGTCCAAAGGTACTTCAAAGAAATTCTAAGTTCAGTCGAGAGAAATGTTTTTCTGCATTTCCTCCGTGTGACAAGAACATCAAAATATCAGCACAACAGATATGCCCCAGCTGTAGAGATTCAAAGCATCATAAAGGCACTGAGCTAAGGCTGTAAGAAGTGCCCTGTATGCACACACTATATACACTACACATCTTCACCACCAGCTGCTTTTTCTAGCTGCTGTTTATCATCACTGGAAGCTAATTAGTTTAAGGCCTCAGAAAACACCTATTATAACCTAAAAGAGACAGAGAAGTCTTCCCATCCTTTCAAATGAATACAAGGGAATGTAAGCTGGGAAGGAAAGATAGAAAAGGATGAAATTAAGGGTTTCTAAAGCTAATCCTTCCTCAAAGTGACACTGCTCATTCCTCTTGCAGTGCCTGTACTTCCTTCTTGGAGGACGAGCAGGAGGTAAGGGCATGGGAAGCTGGCCATGGTGTTGAATCCCATCTAGCATGGGATCCTACTGTGGGCTAACACTCTCCTTGGCCAGAGAACTGGCAATGAGCCAGGGATCTTTACATGAAAAAGGAAAGAGGAAAGACAAGGAACTATCACAGTGATTTCCACCCATAGGCCTGGGTTGTTGTTTTTTTTTACCTGAATGAAGGGCTTTTCTGCCACCAAACTCAAACCCTCAAGTTTATTGTTTACTTACTTTTCAACAGGATAAAAATACAACCCAGAGACTGATCTTTGGTAGCTTAACATTTTTTCAAATGTTGCTCCAGGGGCTTGCTTTACTGTGGTGCAACTGGAATAAACTCCAGTCTCTTGAAAAGAATTTCAGTTTCAAGGTTGTACTTTTTGTTTTCACTGGACCAGTGAAGGTTCCATTTGCCCTTCCCAGGGCTGATCCCCAACAATGTGCTTCTCCATACCACCCCAGGCTAATTAAGAAGAGTGTCTTGCCCTGGGAGAACTGTGGGAAGTTTGATCTCCATGTTCATACAAACTCTGCCCTCCCTCAGACTGTCAACAAGGGCTGTGTCCAGCTGTGCCCACTATTTATCTTGATCGTCACGTATATTATGAACAGAACTACATTCCTAAACCCATTTTGCAGAGACTAAGAAAAAAATGTCTGCTGAGCACAGCACAGCCTCTGACAGAACTCTCACTAGCAGAGGTCAAAGGGGTGATGCTGCTGCACAGCATTAGAAGCACACAGTCATGGGGGAAATGGTTTTCCTGAAGTGGTACTGTAGAGCAGTTGCAGAACTGAATGTCGAAGCCAGTTGTAAAACCAACAATCCAAACCTGCAGTAACCCAAGGCCAAAGTCTCTGTCTGTCCCACTGCCCAGCTCTGCACACACACAGGCCACCTAAACCTCTCTGAAACAGCACACCAGAAACCTGTTTTCTTGTCAATTAAATATAACCAGGGGAGCCCAAGCTGTAGACTAGAAACCAAACCCTGGTGCTCCAGCCACTCTCAGAAACATTCCCAATGTGCTAATACGGTCCCAGGTTTAGCCACTAAAAGGGCACTAGCAGGCAGCACCCCCAGACAATCCTGCTGTCCATCGGGTACATCCCTAACAGCTGGCAACAAAAATAGGAGGCCAGCTTTGGAGGCTGCATTGTGAGGGCACTGAGCTCTCAGCTCCTGCTGGCTTCAAAAATACAAAGGGATGCGCAACACTTCACGAAGGCTAAAAATATCTAGATATAAATTGCAATGAATAAAATGTATATTAAGGTAAGTAAGTGGTGAATAAGTCAATGTCTAAAATGAATGGCTTGCAATCTTTTTTAAGGTGGATTCCCTTAGAGAATTCTCACCATACTACCTTGGTACCTCCATGAGGCCTTGAAACTTTCCTTTATGTTAACTTGTGAGCTCTGTGATTTGCAACCTCAGTTTCTACAAACTGCCCTTCTCTTCAGTTGCTGTGACTCTGCCATGACTTAAGAATGAAGATGGTTACTTGTTAAATTAGAGGTCAATTAACTCCACCAGTAGATGATACCACTTGCAATAACTGTTCTCAGTGGGTACCACTCCTCCTGTACAGAGACAGAAGAGGAAACGAAGCCTCCGTTGCCTCTGGATATTCTCTCGGGTACATGACATACAGCCCTGCGTATAAAATGTCAAAACATCCCTGTCGGAGATTCACTGCCTGCTAAAACTGTGAAGATCTCACAGCACCGTGGATTGCTGTTGACAGAAAAGCAGCGCCCAACATAACACATGCCTTGTTAGCAAACTGGAAGCCTCTCAGTAGTCTGGGGTGAGGGAATAATAGAGGAAGCCAACGCAACACAAGCCAGGCCTGTGGAGAATAGCAAGTGAACGAACCTTGGCGGAGAGTCCAAGCAAAGCCTCAGACTAGTTCTTTTTTCCCTCCTTTCAAACCCTCTCTTCTGCAAACATGGGCAGTTTTCAATGAGTGCTTCCCACCATGTAACTCAGCTGCTGAAATCGGCAGCATTTTCACCCAAAATGCCCAAAACTGGCACAGCTGGCCTGTTCAAAGCACTGGGAACACCCTGCTAGTTTTCAGACCTAAGGCTGACCATGGCACTGTGGCTCTCCCCCATGCAAGCAGCTGTACCCTTGCTTTTGGCACTCCTCCGGGCCACAGAGCTCCCCAGCCAGCGGTGGGACACCACAGGCACACCAAGCCAGGCCAGGGGCAGGTACATAGGTGGGCTTTGAGGCAGGGGGACGCCCCGTAGCACTGTGGTTCTTGGCTGTGGCTTCCTCTGTCCCTGCCTTCCAGTGCCCCCATAAAGCACTTTCATGCTCCAGCAGAGCGCTATGACATCTCAGCATGGCGAATGCTGGGCCATCCCAGGGAGCCAGCACCGCTTTGGCAAGGCTGCGAAACAAAAGAAACATCAGCCTCAGAAACACTTCTTTATTCGCTGCTGCTGAAGAAACAAAACCTTTATGTGCAGTAACTTTGCTTTAAACAATAACATTTGTGGATCCTGTTCTTAACCTTTTGCATCTGGTGTTCAAAATCTGCCCCGGTTTTTTTCCGCTTGAAAGACTACAGATCTTATTTTTGTTTTGGCGCTGGTGTGCAATGCTGCCAGAGAAGTGCACTCAAGCTGGCACAGACCAAAGCTGGTGAGCCACCCAAATTATTGTTGGGTGGTTCAGTCCCTCTCTATTTCAAGAAGCCTCTGGGTATAATGACAGGAAGCTTGCAGGCAATTTTAAGCCAAACCTCAGAGAGGCTGGCATTCGGTCTGTGTTAAACACTCCTTATTAAAAGCTGTCCAGTCCGGATTCTGGGTGGAACTTTGATATCTGCATGGAGTAAAGAATAAGGGGCACGTTTGCAAAATCAATTGTGCAGTTTTTATATTTACTGCACGTTTACCACATATGTCATTTATTACACAGTGGAAAACCGTTAAATGCACAGTAGTTGTGCCAAGTGGCATTATGCTTTTAACAGCTTTATTCGTTTAACAGCTCCAGTTCTCATTATATTTTGCCATGTGGTACATGAGATTTTTATGCATTTAACAGTTTAAGAGGGTTCCATGGTATTTTCCTTTTATGTATTTCATACTGAGTCTTGGATTTGGTTTGGGGGGGTAGAAGGACTGTAACCCCTGTACCCTGACAAGAGAAAGCAAAAGGCAAAGAAAATTAATGATTACATGAAGCAGGAAAAATTAATCAGATCTCCGTGTGTCAGGACACAAATACCTGTAACAAGGACAAGGCTTTCCCATGTGTTTTGGTAGCCTTTGATGCTTTCTTTATATGCCTTTCAACCCCTTATTTTACATCTTCTTTAATGACTATAATGTTGTTTCCCCGCACAGAGGGAAGCGTGTATTTTTCAGAGTGCATGCACCTAGATTCTTCTTTCCCACTTTCTCATTGTCACATGCACATTTGTGCATTTTGTGTGCATACTGATGCCTTCTCCTAGATGAACTGAATAATTTCATCCAGGATCAGAAGCAGTTCTTTTCACTGAGTAAACAATTCCTTCCAACAATCTCCAATCCACTTGCTGCCCTTCAAAAAAATGTGTCCTCCTTTCCACAAAATCACTTCTTGTGCATTATATTTTTTTAAAGAGTTGGATGAAATTTTTAAATTAATGGATTCTCTTCAAGAATTTCACCCCGACTCAGGTTTGCCCGCATGTATTTTTTACATCCAAGGTAGAAATGAATCCAGCAGAACTCACTGCAGTGCCTTCTCATGGCTTTTTGTAAAAATGATTGGATCCAATGTAAATTATTCACATGGCAATACTGCATGCAGCACATACAACGTGCTAAAAAGGAAACACCTGCCTAATATGCTGCTTCCCATTGCCTTCCCTCAGTTAACCACTTGAGAAAGCAATTTCATTAACTGCTGAATGAGTAGCATACCACCATTTTGAAAATTCCTTGTCCCACTAGCAGAGGTGTAAGTTATATACCACACGTGGGAAAAGACAGACATGTTTGTACAAAAGGGGAGAAAAAGCTTGGCTGTGAACTGACCCTTTCCTCAGCCTCTTTTAAAAGGGAAAAGGAAACCACTTAAGCAGGCAAAAGCCAAACATGACAGGTTCTCCAGAGATGAAAATTATTATTGTAGGAACAGATGTAATTTTATTGGTGGGAGGAAGAGATGGACCTAGTCCCAACCCAGAGTTTGCTTTAAAAACAAAACCCCAGAAAGCCCCACAACAATGAAATCCCCTATACCACTCACCTGACTTTTATTGGCAGCCACTTTGGCAAACAGAGCTTGAGATACCTTGGCCCTTTTCATCTCCTGTTGGATCTCATCATAAATGGCAGCTGTGATGTTGACGTTGGCGCTGTCCGCCTTAATGGGGAGGTCTGTTGTTGGTGTCGAGGTTTTGGCCTACCAAGAGACCATGAAAATAATAATTAAAAAAGTGCTGCTTTCAGCCCAGCCATCTGTGCAGAAATTATCAAAGGATTTCAGTCAGCTGATGCCAAACTGCATTAGCTACAGAGGGACACTTCCTGTCCATTATTCTAATCAGGTTAATTGTGATTGGAAATAATTGCAGTGCATTCCTATAGGACATGCAAGGCCCTGTCAAGTCTCCCCCTCTCCCTCTCCCAGCATGTTTACTGAGCAGCTCAACAACAGGATAGGTAGCTGGGGCACTGGGCTGCAGGCATGCGCTGGAATTGGCTTTGCCAGCCAGCTACTGCAGCACAGCCACCAGGCTCTACCTTCTCCCCCCTCTCTAAAAGTGGCCTACACCTTGGAGGAAGAACCAATTCTCCCAGAAAAAATGAGTAAATGGGTAGAGGTCTCTAAATAATAAATTATTACTCAATTTAATGCACTCCCTCAAGTCTCCCTCATCCTTTATTAAAACTATACATATGTCACTTGAGTATGTATGGTTTCCCAGCCTTATCATCATTATGCTAGCCAGACAGTCACCTAATTTCACCTAGGAAATCAGTGGAAATGAAAAAAAAAAAAAAAATCATTTCATAAAGCTGGGCTTTGGCATGCCTTTGATGTGCTGCCCTCATTCTCCTAAACTCATATTGAGATTTTGTGTATTCCACTGCACTCCTTTTAATTGAATGATTTCCCATCAGCTTCTGTGACAAATGAAGGACAATAACGGACGCTGCCAATACTTTCCCTGGGCTGGACTACCCCTGCAAGGCTTCTATCTATACAGTTCATAAGACTGCTACAGGATGTGGATTTTAAAGCCCCTTGGACCGGTGGTCCCCAGAATGCACTGGCAGGAGAGGGAGTGAGGGTGGTGTGATGCTCACTGAGTGCTCCCAGCACCAGCTGCCCCTTGGAGACAGATCTCATTTACTTTCCTGGGCTCAAAGAGAAGAGATACCAGGGCTGATCACTGCACCTCTTACACCTTTTAAGGGAAATGTGGGTTACTGACATAAAATCTCTGTTTTGTGTTGAGACATAAAGGTCTTAGGAAAGAACACAACCTAAATGGCAAAGCTCACACTTCCCGATAGACCCATACAACCCAGTGACACTCATATTTGATGCAATTATGAACCTTTTCACAAGGATCCCATTTTTGTGTCAGAGTTAAAGTCTGCTAGAGTACATCTAATGTTAATTTTTAACTAGGCAGACATACCCAAATGTTTATTTGTTAATGGAAAGTTAACTAGGCAAACCCAAACCTTCTGAACTTCTTCGGTTTTATTGTCCTCCAAATCTTCCTATTCCTGGCACCTCTTCTGTACTGAGGCCACAGTAATAACAGAGCCAAAATCGAATCAAGACAACACTCTAGACTAATCACTCTTCCTTATGACTTCCACATAAAGCCTTAACCAACGTGTATCTTCTCCCTTCCCAGGCTCAGCAGGCACTGCTCTGGGCTTGTTCCCTGCCTGTCATAGGCAGGACACGTACAGAAAGGGTGTAAGATTTTCTTGTTCCCTAAGGCCAGCCCTGTGTGTAGGCAGAGGCAGCTGGACAGCAGCTGGGGCAGAGCTCGGCCACTGTGGCCCAGGAGGCCAGGGCTAAACCACTGCCATCCACAGGCCATGAGCTGGGTACAGTGCAACACAGAGACTGACAGGCACACCTCGCTCTGAAATTCAATGTTTACAGAAAGTTGAGAGTTAGGGCAACTGTGGGAAATGTGAGAAAACGACAAAGAGTTTGTGGAAAGGAGAAGGACTGTCCAAGTCTGTCAGGACTGATTTAATGGAGATTTGTTGGGTAAAAAAGTCTTCCCAGGCACTAGAGCCTTTGGCTAGCACAGCAGGTGAGGTCACCACGGCCTTAAGGGCTGTTATGGATGTCTGAGATCCTGACAAGAACAAAATTAGCATGTAAAAGATTCAAAATATAACTCCATCCTGCATGGGTCTCCTACACTTGTAGGTCCACAGCCATATGTCAGGAAAAAGCCTGCCCTGCACATCCTGAAAGCTGCCCCATTTTTTATTGAATCACCAAAATAGGAAGGGCAAATACCAAGCAAAAGTCACTAAAATAAAGTATTTAATGTTAATGGCCTGGATTCAAAGCTGGTCTTAATATTAAGAAGGAGTTTGCCACTATTGAAACATCGTATTGCAAACAGTGGGGAAAAAAAGAAGTAGTGTTTGCAAGCACAGTGCCCGAGCACTGCAACCCAGCCTCTTACTGCTGGGGTTCTGTGTGCACACAACAACTCCCAACAGCTCAGAGCACCTTCCCCACAGCAAATGTACCCCATTTTCTGGATCAATCTCTCATTCTTACCTTGAGAGGTCCTGGCAGGTCCTGAGCCAGGGATATCACAACAGGGTGGCTTGGGGCTGGCTCAGGCAGAGAGCTGAGCTGGGTTACTCTGCATGCCCTTACACCTGCACAAGCATTTCCACAGGTATCTGCCATTCCTCTCCCACCCAGCACACTCAATCCCAAAAGCATTGCCGCAGATATCGGTATCTATGGAAACCGTGTTTCCAATTGCCATTCCATCACCTTCTCTGGCACACTGACACACTTCCTGCAAGGCTGGTACAGCTCCTACCACTGCTGCCCCAAAGTGCCCTGCTCCGGGGTAGGTGAGGGAGCTGCCTGGGGAGCCGACGCTGCCGGGATCGCCGCGCTGCCTGCGAGGACGGCATTTGTCTCGTCACAACTAATACCAGGCATATGGGGAAGCGCAGTAGCCGTGCTGCCTGCCCGGGAGCTGGGAAGAGCCTCATTTGCAGAGGTGTCCAAGTTGTCAAAACAGCACCTGTGCTGACTGGTGCTGGCCCTCTGAGGGCTGGGGAAATGTTACACAGCGGGCACGAGGCGAGCGCTGGGTACACAAACCTTTGTGTGCTGCTTTTGCTGATCAAAAACCTCACAATATTCTATTGGATTCTTCAAGCTGAAATAAGGCAAGTATGTGCTGGTTTATACTTCTAGAGTACGGTTTTCTAGCAACGTTTAGCTCTCACAAAGGCAGACAAAAAAATCCATTATATTAAATTATGTTCTAGCTGTGGCTAGAACACGGAAAAATGGCATATTTCAACACAGGAATGAAATGCAGCAAGATATCCAATTTTTATTCTCACCAGATTGCATCTAAACTCTCGATATCCTTTCAGTGCTTGATTCTAGTACAAAACCTATTGCAACAAATATAAGCAGGAGTAAGCTAATTCTTTAATGAATCAATACCAATGCAGAAAGTGGCTACACTGTTTAAATAGTAAAATAGTGTACCCACTGTTAAAATCCCTATATATTTTTATTTTCACTTAAAGGTAACTAAAAATGATAAGGAGCGTACAATGAGCTTCCCATGTAACGAAAATTCAGGGTCAAATTTGGTTTGGCAGGGTAAGCTTGCTTTCAGTGAAAACAGTTCTTTACATCATTTATTCAGTGAAGTACACCTACATGTCTAGGTTAAACTGAACAACCTCAACAATTTCTACAAAATCAATACACCTTCCCTAAAGGTGGTCAGTTTGAATGTAAAAGTTCACTCTCCCCTGCAGTGCTTGCTTGCTTACTTACTTACTTTTAAGTAAGCTGTGACTACAGAATTCAATGAGAAGTGATCATTGATACTGTTAGAAGGGTTACACAGGCCCATTTACTAAAGACCAGTAAAGTGCTAGAACTGACACATCATGTCTGTACTGTTAGAATGTTCAGACTCAAGTCAGGCAAATGTCACGACAGGAGTTCAGCAGCAGCCCTATGCAAGCACCCTCACTTTGCAGAGTATACATGTGGGACTGCATCAGCCTGGTGCAAGGAGGGATGACTGTTACAGTGTAGTTTGTGGATGCTCTTTCTTAGTACAAAGGAACAACCTTTCCTACTCAGGGAAGAGTGGGTGGCAACAGCACGTTAATAAACACATACAGTTAAGTCAATGAGATAACAGCTGCTTGGGAGCTCTAAGCAAGATCTTCCTTGCCAGCACGCTGTTCATCTCCACTTTCTGTACCTCAAACATTTACTTGTAAAAACCTCTAACTCAAGGACTGTGATCTCCTATACAGAATATGGAGCACAGTATTTTCTAACAACATCTACCTAATGCACTATCGACCTCTGTTCACTAGACACCTTTTATGGCAACAAACATGAACTAGAAGCCCAGAAATTTCCTCTGTTCTGAAGAAGGTAACGGACACAGGTAAAAAACTACATGCACTGTCTTTCCATAATATATTCTATAACAGCCATTTAATGGACATATATCAACAGCCTGTATGTAATGCCCACATGTACTCTTTCAGGCACTAATGTTAAATACTCTTTTGCTTTTATGGCATTGATTAAAGATAGAATGATCATCACAATCTCTTGGTGACAGGGAAGATCCTTCATCCATTAAATATCTCCTAACAGCCACTCCAAAACCTTATGAAAGATTTTCCACAACTCGTCTGGGCAGGGAGAGCAACAGACAGAGGAAGGGTGGAAAGAAACTCCTTTCCTGGAACTATCTGGACAATGAATGGGTAGCAGGGGATTGCATCTTACCTGGGGTGTTCTGGAGGAGCTTGGGCTGCTGGCAGCTGAAGACACCATGCTCACGTTTGGGTTCATACTTCTCTCTCTCTCATCCTGATAGATACGATCCCGCTCCGAGTCAGGCAAGTTGAGGAAATTCTGCATTGCCCTTAAGTTTACCAGGAGGGACTGGGAAGCTGTCCTAGGGTCTTCTTCTTTACGCAGGATCTCTGACAACAAACCCTGGTTTAAAAAAAAAGAAAGGAAAAAAAAAGAAAAAAAAAGCCAGTCATGCGTTGATGGGTTTCTTTGGTTTTTAAAAATTTGTTTAGTGTAACCAGCTGGGTTGCAATACTGAGAATCAGAATCTCATGGGCTCTCCCTGAGGGGATATTTTGTAGGAAAGTGTTTGTCTTCTGGGGGCTGGGGTTTATTTTGGGACTGTCCTATTCTGGCACAGTAATAAGCTTCTGAGTATGGAGATGCTGGATAGGAAGGTAGGTGCACTGGTTAGAAGAAATTGCAGTTATCACCAGGTGCTTGCTGCAAATATTTTAGGAGCTGTTAGATCTCTCTCTCTCTTTCTCTTTTTACTCGAAGCTGGGAACACTTGGCAATCCTGTTCATCTTTGACAAATCTGCCAAGGTTGGTAAATTTAGTTTCGACATTTAAACAGTGCAGGAGGTTTATAAAGAAAAATGTTTGGCTGGGTTTTGATGTTACAGTCCGCTCATTTCAGTTTGGACAGTCATTTCTGAAAGGAGAAAAAATGAAGCAATAATAAAACCTTAGAATCTAACTTTAGGGATTTAACCCATTATTTCATGCCTCATTTTAAAATACCACAGGTTTCACATTGCAACTGTGAATGAACACCACATTAATCCAGTTTTTACAAAAGCCATTACACAGCATTTCCAAAAAATAAAGAGAAAAAAATGAAAATAATTGTAAAGATGAAAATGTCATTAAAAGAGGCTTAAATCTAATGATGGGATTAAATTTATGCATAAGAGTACTTGCACTCAATTGTTCCACAGATTATTTAAAAGTTAAAGGCACAGCACACAAGTCTGGATCAGGGCCTACAGAAACTACTGAGGACACAGTGTGTGCCACCAGCTTCCCCCAGGCACCCCATCGTATCAACACTTCACAAACTGGGACTTCATCCCAAATAGCAGCAACAGCAAATTCCTAACCTATACCTGTTTGAATCTCCTGGTGTGCAAGGAAGCAGAGAGGGAGCATTTCTGCCCATCAAGACTACTTGTATCTCAACGTAACACACCATTATGACACCAAAACGGCATCTTACGTTAACATGCAATTCTGTGTGCTCATTATTTCCAAAGGCTGTTCTGCCAATGTGCTTCCCTGAGCCACCTGACACCGTTCCTGTTTCCCTGCTGTCACAACCCAGAGGCTGACGCAGCGCTGCTCCCAGGAATGCCGGCCACAGAAGCCTTGTGAAATCCCAGCTGGAGCTGGGAGGGCTCACCTTGGCCTGCTCTGGGAGAGGAGCACTTCAGCAGGAGCGTGCACAGAGACCCTGCAGGCCCCGACACGGCCCCGCTGTGGCTGTTGACACGAGTGTTTTGCAGTTACTTCACAGCCAGGACCCGGGCAAGCTGCTTCCCAAGGACAGGCAAGGCTTACTCCTGTCTCGTCAGAAAAATGTTACTAGAAAGCAGCCACATACCCCAAGCCCCGTAATATTTAGCTCTCATTTATTTTCTTTCATATCAGAGAGCCTCCTTCAAAAAGCCTGGCTAAAAACACTGTCACTACAGCTGGCCAATTAACCAAATGCCAACATTTTTAGTATATGTTCACCTTATTTACCAGTCTTCCTGACAAAACCAACTGCCCAACAAATGATGTACCTGTATCTGCATTTATCTGCTATTAAACACCTACACTAAAATACACAAGGGAAACCTCTACTTCAGCAGAGTTTATACCTCAAGTGCTCTAAGCAAGCTCCACACACAATCTGAGTGTAGGCTCCATCTTTTCAGCTCCTCACCTACATAATCAAGCTGAGACATTCCCAATTACATTTTTCTGCAATGATCAGTGTGGGCACCAGAAGGACTGGAGCTGGTAATGGAATCATGGTTAGCAGCACTCAGAAGTGGGATGTGAGGGAGCAGCTGGCTGGTGAAAAAGGTCTGCTCTCTGGGAAAAAAAACCTGAAGTTGCAGTGTTGGGCTGTCCTCTGGTATGTTGTGTGACCTCAACACAACTGCATGCTCATACCTGGCTGCTTCTCCAGGGTTTACCATCTCTCAGAGAAGCTAAGGACATTTTGAAAAGCCTTCTAAAGTTTGACAGGTTCATAGGCTGGGGGAGATTAACCAAAAAAGGACATAGAGGGGCTTGAAGCCACAACCCGCATAACTCCAAGACCAATGCAAATCCTTATTAAAATCTTCCCCTAAAGTCAGGGAAAAATTCTTCAAATGCAGTAAATGAAGGAAATATTGGTTCTACCAATTATTTAAATTTCTAATTTCCTGTATCTTTGAAAGGATATATATGTAAGACTTCTTTTTAAAAGAAAAACTCACCTTCAAAAATTAATGAGTTTGGTATGAAAGAAAGGGACTTGAAAGCTACTGGAGCTGACTCTAAGACAGTTTTTTCTCCCTCCCATTTTAGCCTCGCTAAATTTATGGTCCAATTTCAAAAATGGAGAGCAGAAACACACGTGAAAGCATGCCAGCAATTACTTTTCTGTGCAGTCATTGACTCTGTATGTAAATCAGAGGCTCACAGGTACGAGTGGCTTGGTCATGGCACTAAGAGCTATCTCACTGCCTGACATACCAACCCTTCTGCTTGAAGGCTCTGATTTATCACCAGAAACACCTTATCATGTGGTAGATTTGGTGCCTGTGCTCCTGCTTCCATGAGGGTCTCATCCTGAGCTGCTACAGGGACGCAGCAGTATTTTGCAGTACTGCTGTTCCATCAGCAGGCTGGGAGCCTCTCCTCCTAAGGCTGACCCCTGCTCCAGGCCCACAGGTAGGAAATCTGGCTGCCAAGAGGGTTTTGCTGCAGCTCCTCTAAGTGCTTTGGCAGCTTAGGAACCATGTAAACAGCAGGAGAGCTAATAAGAAAACTGACTCATGAGAGACAGATCTCATGTCCTCCTGCAACTGAAGATAAACAACAATGCTGGTAAACAGCAGCAGCGGCAGATAGCTGAGTGATAGAGGAGGACAATAAAATATAGTGTCTTGAGAGCAATAACGTTTACAATAATATAATTCTGAGCTACTGAAGTATACGCAAACTAACCAGTGAGCAACATTATAAAAAATAAAGTGGTATTAAATAATCTGTTCAGCCTTTTTGTCACCTGCAACAAATTAGGCTTTCAATATGCAAAACATCTTCCTTCCAGAAAAACAAATGATCGTGATTTCATTTAATTGTAATTTAGTGAGGCATAATGTATTTTTTAAAGTGATATACACCAGGTGTGTGGTGAGGAAACCGGCCCAGCCAGACAAACCCTACTGTTTCTATTTTTGAGAAAACCCTGAAGGCAGCCAGAGACTGTTTTCATTTCTGCAAATTATGTTTCTGCTGGAGGGGGTGAGGGAGGAAAACCCACAGCATTCATAGATTTCTTATAAAATTCCATTGGCTAAATTAGCTCGTTCCAACTTACTTACATCTCACATATTAAAAAATAAAAATAAAAAAATGGCAGTTTGCGGAGTAACCAATTCTGCAAATCTAAAAGATCGTCTTCAGGGACTAGAAAGTCTCAGTATGACTTTAAATAGCCAAACAGATCTTCTACATAGAACACAGCTCCCAGGATACATTTTAGGACATGTAGCTTGATAATATCTTTGCTTTTCCACTCCTCTGCATCCTTTTTAAGCCGGCTGCTGAAGAGGCAACTGATGAAGTTTAATGTTCACACAGGCTGTGCTTGCAAACGAGGGGTGTGATCACCCTGAGACAAGGGCTCTGCACAGCCTGGTTTACCCTTGGAACTTGCACTATTTTTAAAATTACACACTGGATCCATAACTGACTTTAAGAAAATAATACCTGTGGTGGAGAAAAGAAGCACATGTCCAATCAAAACAAAAAAGTCACTGAATCTATTTAAGGCAGGAGTAATTTTGACCGTGTTTTTTCAAACTAGCTGAAATGCAGTCCATCAGGCCAGCAAAGTCACTGTCACAGGGGTTTGCTTTGCATTTATTCTATGAAACCCCATTTGTGAACTTCTTTTGCTTTTCTTAACTACAGGATTTTAAGGACAAACCACCCAAACCTCACTGGCACCTAATCTTTTTTTAAGCAGCTTCTCACAATGTAGAGCGAACATTATTCCCACTGACTCCGACCTCCAGTGGACCAACTGACCAGCCTTCGAGGCAAACACAGGCTTGACCAAAGCACACAGAAGGTGAGCAAAGCCTCTGTGCCCTCTTCCCAAAGGGCTGCAGCTCAGGCCTGGAAAGGCTGACAGTGGGATCTCAGTGGGACAGCAGAGTGCAGTACCAGTGACCAAAGGCAGGACAATTTTGCAATGGGAACTTTTGAAAAGTGATCTGGATGGGGGCAAGGCTGGAGTGCAGCCCAGGCACTCGTGTCCTGGGGACAGAGGAGGACAAGGGCCACCAGGCAGCAGGAGACCCCCAAGCACTGGACAGGACCTCACACACATCAGGTTTGATGACTTGGATAGAAGTCATGCTCTCCCTCTTACAGACCTAAGCCATTTGACTGCAAAACCAGGCACCAATGTTAAAGAGGTTCAGAATAGCTTCGGACAATCAAAACACTGGCCAAGACAAAAAATTTAAATAAACCCAACTAATGTGCTAAACCTCAGTTTATATGTTCTGTATAAGGAAATTATATATATGAAGGACTGAAAAAGCATAAACACTTTTTCAGACTTTCAGTCTATTTGTGCCTCTCTATACTTCAGCTATGGCCAAAAGCAACAGAGAAAATGCTGAAATACTAGAAAAATATTGCTTCTGCAGTGCTTAAAGTTCCAAGTACTTTTAAGCCCTGCACTTGTACTGACAAGTCTCAATAGAAAAGCTATTCTGCTTTCCATCAGGGATAGATGTGACCCTGAGGAGGATGAGAAAATGTAGAGATTTATTCAATTTCAACATCTGGATCTTAAAGGTCAGTGATGTCAACCTGTGCCCTCTCAGCACACAAGGCCCTTTTCCAGCACGGAAGGCAGCACCCAGGGAACCAACCTCTGGTTAGCTACATGTTTCTACCAAACTACATCGTAATTGTCCCTTGAGCATACAACAACAAACTTGATTTTGCCAGGCTAAAACGACCATTTCTATTTACAGTTGTCTACCACTTGCAGTTGCAAGCTGGAGGCAGCAGGTCAGTACAGGAGCTCTGCTGCAGAAGCACTGACTTCTCACAACCCTTCATGGAATGAAGCATTTCCACCCCCTGTGTTTATCTCCTGTCAAAGCAGGATTTTACCACGACATCTCTCTGCCTACCTGCACTTACTCTAGGTCTGACCTTCAGTATTGTCTTCTGGGCTGAACAAGATACAATCAACAATTCGGAAATACTTCTCTTTGCCTCTAAGTATACAGCACTTGCCAAGAATCTCTATGAGAAGTACTTCTTGTAGGCTTCTTGGGACTCAAGCTCATTTTCAAGCGTTTATTCCTTTGTTTCCATCCCCTTGCATCTCTTCCTAATTCCAGCTAGGATATGAAGCAGAAGTGCTGGAAGTCTATCAGAAATGCTTATCCTGGCAATGTGTCCAGTCCAGTTTTGCTGAACAAAATTGCTTTAGATAATCAGTGGAAAATTTTGAGTGGTTAGCCAAACCAAGCACCTTCATATCCATTCTGTCACAGTTTCCATCAGGCAAAAGTGTTTTTGTACCCTGTTCCCTGGCCACCTCTTCTTTCTCAATAGTCAAAATGTGTGGTGCTACATTTCTATCGGTTTTACAAACCTCAGAGCTTGAAGGACTCTGACTGAGGCTGTCTGTGAATGGGAGACCAACAGTCTCCCAGTACACTTCAGTTTACACATCACATCAGTCCTTCATCTAGAAGAAATCTTCTGATCTCCAGATTCAGTGCCTACAGCCAGAGTATGAGCCTTGTTCTTAAACTCATTTAACTAATGCTAAAATACATACATCTCAGGAGAGAGCTGCTTAGGCACAAAGCATTTAGAAGCTGATTTGAATAAAACTTATACAGGGTGCAACAATGACAATTGGATTTTTATTATTAAAAATGAAGTGTTTAAATCCTCAAAGAAAACGGCTTTATTGCATTAGTTTAATAAAGCCTCTTTTTTATTATGGTATCTGTTTTTATGAGGGAAGACAGGATGTGCATGTGGATCTGAATGAGGATGCCTGCAGAAAAAGGAGGCAGAGAAATACTGGCCACCTGCAGCCACAAAGTGCCACCATTTATATGACATGCGTGTCAGACCTTTATCCTGAGATATGCTGGAAAATGAGCAAAGACACACAGCTTGTGCACACTGCAGATCTGTGCCTTTGCTTCCAAGGCTCAGGACTCCTGTGCATCAGCTGAGCAGGCAGCAGCCACCTCCTACAAGCACACATTCTGAAAGCCTGACTCACATGCTACTTAAGATCTTTTCATTCAGCCTGTTGAATACAATTAAGCTAATTGAAACTGAAATTTTGGGCAGTGCAAAACCCACTATTGGAACAAATATCCCATGTACCAAAAATCTGCAATTTATTAAAGTAAGCACTTCCCTTACAGACTGCCTTCTTTCCTGTGAGTGTAACAGAATGCTGCTTGTGCCACATTACACCCAAGAATAAAACAAGCAGGCAGCATGAAAGGGTTTCACGCTATAAGAGAGAGTTTTCTATGAAGGTAAAAACCAACCAAAAATCCCCCCAAACCAGAAGCCTTGCTTAATTGAAAGTCTGTGCACAATGGGGCAGACACCATAGCGATGAATGCAGCATGACTGTCTCACTAGACACCAGGCAGAGAATTAAAGCTCCTTGTGTTCCTCTCATTTGAGTTAAAGGGAAATTATTTGCAAAAGGAATTCTGTCCAGGATTTGGCTCACAAGCAAATAGAGGTGGAAGAGTCAAACAAACCATATTTCAACAAACCATATTTCTGATCTTAATGTTTTGTAGAGGACTCTTTTCTGAACCCACTTCCATTTGGGGGAATTTTGCCAAAGAAAGCAGTATTAAAACAAGGAGTCACAACCCACAGCCTTACTTCCTTAGCAACCACACTCCTGCTGTCAGAGCCCCCAAACCATCTATAGGTGACCAGTGACACCTTTGTATGCCAAGAAATGTTATTTCCCTCTTCCTCACTGCAGAACCCTGGACTTGCCTGCAGTTGCACCAGAAGCTGGGGCAACACCCTTCAATCCTGTGTTCTCCTATGCCTCAACCCAAACCTGCAGCCAAGGTGTGACCAAACCCCTTGAACAAGGAGGATCAGTGCAGCTTATTTCATCATAAACATCGCTACATCTGAAGCTGGTGGAGTTTCCTCCTCCTCAGGCTGTTAGTTTAATCCAAAGAGACGTGGTTGGCACCAGCTACCCAGGCAGGAGCTGAGCTGGGTGTGTGCTGCTCTCCCATCTGCAGGCTGGGAAGCCAGTGCTCCTGCACGGAGCTACTCAGGGCAGGAAGGAGGGAGCAGTGCTCTTTGGGAAGAAAGTTACTAGTTCTTTGGGAACCAGCCTGAACACACTGGTGTTTTTACCCAGTTCTCTTTGTATCTGGCCTCACAACGACTTGATTTGAAAAGCCTCAGATTCAAGGATATTTCTAGTTTAGGAGGTTGTTCAGTTAAACAAGCACTGGCCACTCGCCCAAACATTTTACTAGTTTTGGCTATTATGTCACAACACTGGCAAAAAACAAGATGCTTGGAAAAAGCAAAAGATACAAACTGAAACTCCTTCAGTCTTGTAGGCTTTGCAGTCCACTGGGCACTCTCAAGGAGAGCAGCAGTTCACTGATCAAGTGATTTAAACTGTCTGGACTCCTTCACAAAGAACCCAATAAACTGTCCTGACTACAACTCCATAAGCCTGCAGCAAAGAGGAATGCTGAGCAAAAAAGGAGAAGAATAATATGTTCTTTATGCAGGACAGGATTCAAATTACCTACTTTCCAGTTTGCATTTTGAAGAGTGGGATCACTTCAGCCCCTCCACATTTGCTGAAAAGCTTTCCAGCAAAGCACAAGGTAAATCCAAGTGAGCATTTTCATGTATTATCTTTAAAATAGTCCTCTTCATCCTATTTTTTCCTGTAACCAACATCACCTACCAATTTATCAAAACATTACAACCTGCAATAAGCAAGTTCTGGTTATTACAACCTTTTGGCTGCAATCTGAATGCTGTATTAGGAGACAATAAATTGCAGAATGGAACAAGGACTCTGCCCTGAGGATGGGCCAAACTCCATGTGTGTATTCTCCTCCAGGAAGAAGTCCACAGCCGTGGCCATCAGGCCCCTTGTACTGCCTCCCATTTCAGAGTATCTCCACTGGCCAACGTGGTGCTCATGCTTTCAGGGGCCACCCACCATCTACAAGTTATCCTGATGTAAAGACAATGCAGGCTTCAGCCAGGTAGGCATTTTTTGAGAACTCCAGCCTGCACTGGAGAAGTACAGCACCGTACTGACAGCCTTTTGACTTCACTGCACTGTTTGAGACCAAGGAGAGACATCAGCTCCCTCTGTGCACCAAACTCCTCACCCTCTACAGTCTGTATATTGCAGGCACTTCCTTCACTCACCTGGACTGCTTTTAAAAATGTGCACAGAGCAATTCCAAGTGTGAGGTACACCTGCTGACACTTCTCTTATAGATTTGCAGTATTAATCAGAATTTTCCTTGCTTTACTCTCAAGATTGAATGGCTTTATACAATCAAAAAGTGCCAAAGTCCAACAGAAATCAAACCTTTCACTAAAGACTGTTTTAATAACAACTTCAGCCTACAGCTTGGCTTCATGTCTACATGGCTTATGAAGATGCCTTCCATTTTAAAGGTATCAGGTATGACTATCTAACTCTCAGGTGTCTGATGGGCCTCATAAGGCTGTCTGCCTCCAATTCAAACCCACTCACACTCCTGCATGCAGTTTTTAAGGCACAGATAAGGATGCCTAGCTTTCCATTAGAGAGCTGTTAGTTCATAGCAGCAGTCTGAGCAGAAGGAACAAACTATTTCAGTAAACAACACATTCTTCTGACTTTGGGGTCAGAAGCAAGAGGGAGCCAAGGCAAAGGATCCTGGCCATAAAAAACTTGGGCACAAACAATGCAGTTACACAAGCAAGAAACTGAACCTCCTGCCCCAATAATCCTGCTGACTGCCTTAGCCATGGCAAGGTCTCTACATGCCACAAGAGCAGGGAAGGCTACACAGAGCCCAACAGGGTGTCATCCCAACAGGCACTGTGCTTATCACTGCTGTAGGCAACACCATCTTAGACAAACATGGTAGTATGTACCACCATTTTAAATACTTTGAAGGTTGTGTAAGAATTTCTTACTTACTGAAGAGTAATAATTATATTGTCTCTGTGAGTGTGCTTCTACCCATCCCATGTCGTGAATAAATAAGTATTTAGATTCCACAATAGTGTGAATTAAAATTATGATATTAAGTCTCTAAATATAAGAAGCAGAGGTTAGCCCAAGACACTTACTAAAAATCAGGCATATAAACTTTGAGGGTTCTTCACTCACACTTTCAAATGAATAGGAAAATGTTCACTTTGGAACTTTCTGTTTGAAAGAAACCCTCTTCATGGCTAACTCAGCCTGGGCCAGCTCCTTGCTAAACAGCCTGTGCAGCTCTCCTGTGCACACAGCAGGTGCTAAACTGCCTGATGTTCAGTCTCCACTTCAGTGGGAGCACTGTGCTCCAGGAAATGTACAGAACTTGTCACAGAGCCTGAAGTGCTTTGTTTCCATGTGTGCAGATGACATGGCCACAGGTATAAGCAAATATTGCTGTCTTCAGTTACGCATTTCCAACTCCAAGAAGATTTGGATGTTTCACAAAGCATACCATTTCATCTCTCCTTCTTCTGACCCTCCTCACGTTCTCCCTCCCACACACACGTACAAGTGTCAGCCACTTGTTCCGATGGATTTAGCCTAGTTTGGATCAAAGCTCCCTCTACTTCATTTAACACATTTGCTCAGATGGAAGGTCTCAGGAGAGAAATAATGTTAGTAAGAAGGGGCTTTTCAGCATTGAGTATGTAGGTCATTGGACTTTAAAATAAATTAGAGAATAGTTTATCTATTAAAAAAGCCTCACAGTACATATTTCATGAAGCTATACTTAATTATAGGCTAATGTGCACCACAGAGCTACCACGAGGAAAGATTAAGCAGTAGCCCATAATGCAGGGATTAATACCATTATTAGCTGGCTGGCACACAGCATTTATTATTTGGTACCATCAGGAGAAACAACAGACCTCCAGTTTCCAATGCTGGCACTTCCGAGAAATGCAACAAACCCAAACCTTTCCAGAGAGAAACACAAGCCTCTCTGTAACTCAGAGGTAGCAGAGAGGATGCAAGGAGGTGACAGTAGACTTGAATTTCCACTCCAAGTGCCTTTTAGAGAGTTTGCTTCTCCACCATGGATGTGTGGGAATATCCCACACCTTCTACTGTGCAGTGCAATACTGACTGCCTGAGCCCCTCTTCTTAATACCCTGAACAGTCCCTGATGTGAGGGGAGCTTGATTTGAGTTGGAATTAACAACTGAGGACAAGGAAACATAAATGTGTACCTACACTCCTTTGCTACAGTGATGGCTCCTGGGGACATGATGCACTGTGTGTAAGACCACTGATCCTCTGTATTAGGGCACTGGTGACTAACAAAACACTGTTGTGAGATGAGCAAATCTTTTATGGATGCTGTTCCAGACTTGCCTGTTCTGGAATCAGTATGTACATTGTATTACTTATGATGGAAGGCTAAGAAGCAGGTAATACCTTTCTTGGTAGGGAATGAGTCTTTGATTTAATAGCAGACTTGGACATTACCAGCCCAGGTCTCCCAGTGTGGCTAAAGGAGAGTTTCATGTTCATTGACAGTGACAAAACCCTCACTGGCAATGTTATTGCCGACCTCTCGCTCCAGTTCAGAATATGTCATTCTGTCAATACCATCCACCTTGATTATACCAGCCTTTATATACAACGGGTTATGATTCCAGAGGGATGAAAAGCTTTTCCAAATTAAAAGCAGCATTTTAAAGAGGAAATACTCATACATTCCTATGTAGTTTTCATTTGATATCCTCAAGGCTAACCCCAGAACTCAAGTGTTTTTTTCTGAGTGCAGCCATCTTATGAATTTAATGGAAGAAGGGAAGTAATAAAATGTGCTCCATACTTTAATTAGTTCCCTCATAACATGGCATTTCCAAAATGGCAGTGCCAAAGAAAATCATTACTCTAGGAGAACAGACGAAGGCACTGTATGGGGCAAGGGACGGACCTCCTAGAGATATACGCTCCCCCTTTTCTTCCCTTGCTGGTAAATCTTACCTCAAAGAACAACTCCAGCTACACAAAAGGAATTTGTAGCAATATTAAATATTAAGCCACTTTCCATTTCTTAGGCCTTGCTACAGAGTACCACAATTGAGAAATCATATGTTGTACCCTGCAGGATAAATGTAAATGGCCTGTCTTTCTGAGCACACATTCACCCTGGGTACTCCAGGTGCCAGGCTTAAGCTGACACTATCATGCAATCATTTCAACATCTGCATTTCACTAGGTGAGTGAGCAAACCTGTGTCAGATGGATGAAAGCAAACACAATCTGCTACAAAAGGCAGATACTTTTCCCAGCACACTTGCCTTACACATTTCTTGTGGGAGCAGCCTCTGGCAGTAGTCGTGGCATCAGTTGTACCACAGGAAGGAACTGAGGAAGTGTCAGAAGGAAGCCCAAAAAACACCTCTGACTCTCAGTCTCTTATTACCTCTTCCTGGCAATCAGGCAGGGGCAAATGTGGAAGTTTATACCACCGGGAGGAGCTCAGGGAAGAACTTCCATGAGCAGAATGACTGCTAGAGAACAACACTCAGGTCATGGCGCAGGAGCGGCCAACTGCAAACAAACAGCTGCTCCAGGAAGAAACAGCCTTATTCAAAACTGACAAAGAGACTGGAGAAAAGACTGAGAATGGTTTGACCTGTTTCTATGGCACACCCCCTGCCCTGATCTGCAACAACCATATAGCCCCACAAGAGCCACAATTTCTTGGTTATAGAATAGAAATTGATACCTGTGTGCGGTTGAATGCTACTCTTGCAAAGACAGCTTGAGACACACTGGCTCTCTTCAGCTCATCTCTGACTTGCTGGTAAATATCTGGAGAGACTTCCACCGATGAATTTGATGGCTCTGGTTTGACAGCTCTAGGGATGGGTGGATGATTCAAGAACTGCTGGTTGATAGCCTGTGGGTGCTGGTGAGCCAACAGTCGGCTGACAGCAATCTGCTGGTTTATCAGATGGGCCATCGCTATCTGCTGCCTCACCAGTTGTGGACTGAGCTGAGGAGACAGGAGCCCAGGGTTTATCATTGTTTGCATCGTTGGCACTTGGTTTCGGATTGGAGTACTGTGGTGAATTTGGCCATGAGGAGACTGTTCATTAGATTTTCCCAAAGTTGCCAGCTGGTTGATATTTGGTAAGTGCATGGGACGTTGACCAAGAACACAATAGTCTGAAAGGTTTTCTCTTTCCACTCTTTCCACTGTTAAAAGAGAAAAATTAGCTTGCTGTCATTTCAGTTCACACTTAGGGTAAGGATTATATTGCAGGTGACTGCACACAACAGCACCTGCTTTACTTTGTAAGTTCTACACTTGCATAGAAGTATCATAGAAACATAAGCAAAAGAAATACAAAAGCAACAAGAATAATTAACATTCTTTTGGACTTCCTAGGCTTCATCCACAGCTCATGAAGATTCCTTATAAACCAAAACCAGGTATCCTCTCCAGCCTCCTTCCCTAAAGAAACAAGCTTGGACACTTCCATTTATACTGTTACTAACACTTGAATCTGTCACAGCATATTGGTGACTCTTTAAAAGTGGTCAGTGTTTCAGAATCACTGGCATCTAGGTAAAGGAAAGAAACTCAAATTGGTATCCACTCACACAAACCAAGTGGAAACAAGGCCATTCCCTCCAGAGCTCATGGCACTGCTCCTCATTACAGACTTGGCAACTATTATCTTTGCCACATGAACTCTACCTCGCACTGTGTGTGGATAAAGCTATCTGGTGCCATCAGCTCACCCAGCTGCACCATAGCAGACTCATGTTGGTTGTGGGAAAGCATATTACAAAACAGTGACATTCACACATGAGAAAAGTTTAAAGCAATGGTTCCTATAGCCAAAGCCTCATTGCCATGAGTCTGTGCAGAAGCTTTAAAGCACTTCTGCACAAATGCCCACTTGAAAGAAATGCCCTCACTCTCTTCAGAAAAACATTGTTATGCACAACAGTGATCTCTAAGTCACATCATGTTACAAAAAATTAAACAGTACACACTAAACACATATACTGTAGTTTTATATATTGATGTGCATTCTCCCTGTTAAATATCTTATGTCAGCAATATCATAGTATCTTTCCAAGTAACTGCAAAACTAAATGCACATATTACAAAATTAAGTTTTCTCTAAAAGTACCGTTCGAAATAGGAAATGAAGTTTAGCAAGTGCATAAATATAACTCCTACCTAGGTAATTTTAAGCAATCAGAAGTCATTTTATAGTAGGTTGCAGATTCCATAAGCCTCCCTATGTGCAATTGAACAGACATTTTAATATTGATCTGATATAAAAGTGTTTAGAAACACAATCATAGAAAAGCACTACCTCATCCCTGTATTGGTCTCTGCAAATAACAAGATAGGATTTATTTCAGAAAGGTCATAATCCTATCATAAGTTGTGTAATGATTAACAACTGTACGAGATTTTGAATTCTTTTTAAAAACCAGATCTATATAAGGCTTTGAAGCTTTACACAGTTAATACTCAGAATGGCAGCTTACTGATGACTTGCTCTGTTTTCTTCTAAACAGAAAGACAGCTCTTTCCACCTTCCACAGTTAATCTAGGACAGAGAGGGAGTCATGCCCTGAACACATACAAATACACAGTTACTATCTTCAGAACTGTCACTCCAGAACATCACAAGTACTGAATTTTACAACTAGGTGAATTAATACCCAGGATTTCCTTGTAAGAAATTTTAACTCACTCTTCCCATTCTTTAAAAGGAAAATCCCATAACATCTTCAGCCTTCTATTAAATAATTGCTTTAAAAAATTCAAAATAAAAATTAATTGCTAAGAAAACAATGAATTCCACTTTTCCACAAAACCTCATGTTTCAACCCAACTGAATTTCTAAGTAAGTGTTTACTTGCATTTCAACTGTGAAAGGCAATGCAAAATGTGTGATACACAAATATTATTGTCAGCAAATGACCATTTTGCTGTGTTACTCACAGGCTGTCCAATACATAATGCAGTATTTCATCTTGCTGAAAATACTGAAAATCCCTATTCAAAAGCTGCTTCTCATGATGTCAGCAGGCCTCTCTGATATGAGGTACAGAAAGCTCTACAGCACTTCAGGAACAGACACGAAATCAGTATGAAATATGCAACAGGAGTAGTGCTAATTCCAGGGAGGGACTCATCACCAGCACAGAGGTGTGGGCAGGGGAGTGAGGAGGGGCTGCTCTGTCACAGCCTCAGATCACGTTCTGCAACACAGATGATTCAGAGCCAACATGGGCAATGCCATTGAATACATACAGTTGCTAGCCAAATGCAATTATTCCAAAGGTACAATAGCTACTTGGCAGGTGTAAGTAGAATAAAGCTGTTGCTCAGTGTAATGAAATACTTGGAGCACCCTGCTACATCACTGACAACCCTAAAAATCTAGAGTCCTTCCGCTAGGAGTTTCAGAAGAGCTGAAAAAGTTCTGAACTATTTGTAGTTTGAGGAGCACACAGAGAATCAGTCACTGAAACCAACAAATTATTACTTGTTAGAACATAAAAACAGTAACCAAGTGTTTTTGAAAACTTGGTGAGAAATAAATATAAATAACATTCACTTTCTGGGCTGAACCACATTTGCCAAGTTTCCACCCACTCTTGACTTCAATGCCAAGTTATAAACCCCTATAAAAATAAAGTTTAAGATGAAAAGGCTGCCAGGCTGTTAATCTCTGCAGTGCTACTTGGAATTACACAGAAACATCACCTGACTTCCTTCCATGGGTATATTTTTCCCTTATTATCAGTTTCCTTTTTTGATCACATTAGACTATACAGCCATGCATGTACTCCCTATAAACAAACCAGATTCTAGTCACTTTGACCACTTTAGTAATAAAAGGTTACCATTAGCAGTTACGCTGGATGGAAAAAATGTGCATTACTCAACTCCTCAAGACTCTTTCCTTCTCTAACACATTGCCCATATCTGATTCCCTGTTGTTCTTTGGTAACTATGGACTGGTTACCAAATCTGCAAGGCTGAACAGGAGCAAGACTGAGACAGCCTGGAGATGGAGACTGGCACTGTCCTGAGAGACAGGCCAGCTTGCCAGCAATGCTCTAAGAAAAATGGCATACAGGATACACAGGGATAAAAGGGATACACACAAAGCTTCTGTGCTACCAGCATTGTGCCTCAGATCTTCCTGAGGCAGGGCTTTTACCTTTGCATCCTCCGTTTTCCATGTTCATACCCGATTACAGTCTTTCCCTTGTTTGCTATTGTTCTATTCAAACTGGGGATGTGTTCAGAGCTCTTGCAGTCCCATATTGATTGGAATATAAAGCTGTACTGACTGCAATATAAACATCTGAGGACAGAGCAGCAGGACCTTACACTGGGAAGGAAAGGGTTCCATGGATATGTGCTGTCTATATTCAAGTACTGCTGATAAACTACTTCTGCCAGCAATGCCTGTGGTAGTTAAATAAAAGCTGGTTCAGGAGGCTGTTACCTACCTCCATCTGTGGTGTGACCACAGCAAAAGACATTGCAGTGTTTTCGTTTTATCTCTGCATCACTCACTTGGTATACAATTCTGCAGTTCTTTGCCTGAAGAGCTCATTTAAACCAAGTACAAGAGCACTGTCATATTGCAGAGCCACCCACCCTTCTGAAGCCAGTCACTAGGTAGGCAGAGACTTGTGTCTGGACAACAGATACTGTGCTAAGCTCAGCCATTAACCCTGAGAGTACTCTAGAATAGCATCTGCCCTTCATTTTTCTGTACCTCCCTACAACATGTCACTACCTCTACAAGAGTCAGAAACCAACATAATCCCCAGAATGGGAGCAGCAAATTATTGTATTTGAATATTCCGTTCTCATCCTATAATGATTACCATGTGTGTCAATGTATTTCAACTCCATACTGAGTTAAAACTTCCTGGATACAGCACAAAAGGAATTCAGTGCACCCTTCCCCTGTGTGATGCTCTTAACCTCTAGCCCAATCTTCCTTGCACAGTCGAGCAGCTGACGCAGACCACAGCACAATAGCTTGGGGTGGTCTGCATGCAACTTTCCATCTAAAATAAAACCAGCTCAAAAGATTTAAAATAAGATTTATTTCTCCACCTTCCCTTCCCCTCACACTTTATTTGCACTGAGTTGTTAATAGGAACATTCTGACAAACAGCCCGTGGGGCATTTAGGGCTTATGCGTGGCACTGAATTGACTGACAGCACTGGAAACCAAATTCCTATGCACAATAAGGGATGCAGCAGGGAGAGCAAGAGTGTAACGTGTCTCCCAGCACTGCACTGTAAGCGGGGACACAGGACCCGCCAGCATCCATGACCCAGCGTGTCCGGAACTTTTCAGTCCCACAGGCATACAGGCACTTTGCCCTAGAGTAAGAAGAAGCTGGTAAAGAAACGTTTTGTAATAAGTTACTAGCCGGCAGAATTGCCATGCTTCAATTGTGACAGGATGTCACCACCCAGGGCTGTTCTCCAGTGCTTCAGTTTGCTTCTTTGTTTTATTTATTATTTAAAACCTGGTGATCATAAAAGCCATTTCTAGCAGTGGTCACGGCCAAGGCGGGAGAGCTCTGCAAACTCTGGTATACCCTGCACTAAGCTTGAGATAAAAAGGTTCCCACAATTTCCCCTGGCTTAGCACCATCCTGCTCACTGGAGCAAGACTTGAACTTTGGAGCCATGCTTGGGGGACAAAGCACAGCATCAGCTCCACCTTGGAGAGACAGGGCTGCTGCACTACACCCAGAGGGTGTCCTCTTGCTTATGCTACATAATTATGAACTACCACTTTGTAAATAACAGAACCACTCCAGAGCACAGGAGGTGCTTTTAAAGTGGTAATTCCATATCTTTTTCCCTGTAATTGGGATAATTACTTATTTCTTTTAATCACAGCCCACTTAACCACTTCAGTGCAAAGGGCTGGTCTGAGGAGTCTCATTTTCATTCGACATCTAATCTTTGTATTTACCCATAGTCACTCACTGGCTTCAGTGCCTGATCTCTGCCTAGGCCACTTGTTCCAGCACTCAAAACTGAAGGAAAAGCAGGCTGACCAGAGAGGCAGATGTGACAAGAAGCTGTAACTTTTAAAACCTTTCCCTTCCCCTACTCCTGCAGGACAGTACAGAACCTCAAAATAGCTATGGAGCACATACAGAAATTGTTTGGCCGCTGGCTGTGGGTAGCAAAGGCCTTTATCCAAGCCTAATGGAAAACAGACAGGAAAGGCCATTGTCTGTTCTTTGTTGAGTTACAAACCATTCAGTTCCCACCAAAATACAAATCACTTTTTTTTTTTTTTTTACTTAGAATCATCATTAAAAGTGTGCCTTTAACCACCAATCACCAATCTGAGGTAACTGAGCTGAGTGTACTAACATTGCTGAGCCTCTTTGTGCAGCTGAGCTTCTCATCCCCTATCCTCAAGACTAGCTCCAAGCCATCCCTTGGGACACAGGGGTGCTAACACGTCTTCTGCCAGTTCTGCTTAAGCACAGGAAGTCATATTCTTCACATGGGCTGCCCTGGACTGCACTGCTTCCAAAGATGCTTGTCAGAAGACAAGCATCATCATCTTATTTTTAGATTTAACTTTGGGTTTGTGTATAGGTTCAAGAGGCACACGAAGTGTGAACTCAGTTGTTCATAATCACGTTAACATTGTTTGTCAAAATGCCAGATCCATCTGGCAGAGAACACCATTACACTGAAGGTATTCTAGTGACCACCTGCTCTAACCCATGAATACTGGTCAGGTGAAATGGAAAAGGAGCAGCAGTGGAATCATTACTTAGAACTGTCTAACAGAAGCACACGTAGTACCTGGTTTAGATGGACTGATGCTATAATCTGATATTAAAATATCTCCCTTCCTGTTGAACTACTGTAACAGTAGACCCAACCTTTTATGGGCATCTCAAAAGGGAGGTACAAACCTCCTAGAGGATCCAGTCAATTGTCCAATCCCTCTGGGAGATACATACGTGTGTCTTCCTGATTCATAACGTCAGAGATGGTGAAGGGAGGGAGACAGAACACACACATCATTAAGTCAGAGGTACAAACTCTTCAGATATTTCAAGTGAACAGGATGCCATTCTGCTCTTGAAGTTACATATTCTATGAAACCCATGGGATCAGAGAGACATTTTGCAGTTTTTCACATAGGAAAGCTTATGCCTGTACCTAAGCTTCAAGTTAGCCTCCTGCTTCAAACTAATCTCCACTAATGCTTACTTCGTAAAAATAATTTTTCTTAGCTAACATGTCACTGTTTGGCAGCACACAAAGATCTTTTTTTAAATAAGAAAGAAAATTCATTTTGAGATTCCAAAGGCTAGAACAAAAACGTGTTCGCTTTTCAGAAAACGGAGATGACCATTCTTTACTAAGAATTCAAAAGGGCAGAAGTCCCAGCTGCACCACACAACTGGTCCTCACTGAGAAAAGCACAGTACTGGAACAGGAGACATTTAAAAAAAAAAAAGCTCAGTGACATTGTTTGAGCAAGACACGGGACAAGAGGCCAGACAGCTTCTCCAGAGAAGGTTTTCCAACCTTTACTGTAGCCTATGTTGCCTCAAGCAGCACTGGCTGCAGCTCCAGCCACGCACAGGCGCAGGAGATGCCACTCAGCAAATGTCACGTATCCTCTGCCACAGCACAGGCACTGTGAGCAGTGAGAGCCACTGCTCCAGAACAGCCACAAGCCAGGCAAGGCATTCTGCAAAGCTGACATTCATATATGCATTTACCTTAGATAAAAATTACTCTTAATTAAAAAAAAAACCCAAACCCAAAGGGTGTGTTTTAATTCTCATTACAAAGAGGAATAGCCAAGAGGGCCACAACTCATACACCCCTGGAATGCACGGCTGCAGCGAAATTGGTTTTTAACAATACACATGCACAAATCCCCCAAACTGGTAGTTAGCATCACGGACAATGCTGAAATACAAAAAATGCTAATGTGGGTGGGGAAAACAGCAGTTGAAAGGTCTATAATTCTTGCTGAATCTTGACACTTTTAACTTACATTTAAAGAGAGAGGCCACTCTTTCCTCATCATTAGTGACAACTGATGAACTACTCTCCTCATAAACTAGCACAGCAGGCCACTGACTAAGAGGATGTCTCCAAGTCAAGAGATGATCTTCAGGTAATCTTTATGTTACCTAGATGCTGACAAGTTTGCCCGTGATTGATGTTATTTTCCTTCCTTTTTATTTAAGAAAGTGAGGAAAGTCTTGTTTTTAGTGAAATGAATGCACAGTAAGGAGTACAAAAGTAAGCAAAGGAGAAGTCACAGTAATGTCAAGAGCCCCACAGCCGACACTAAATGCTTTAGTGCCAGAGCCACAACTAATATTCAAACAAGATATGAAATGTACTTCCTTAAAAAGCTTAACATTTCTGCAAAAGGTCAAGATACATGCATATGAATGCATAATGTAAATAAATCCCTCTACTTACATAGAGAGAGGTAAATACACATGCATGTATCAGTAAAGAGGGTGTTTTTAGAAGTCAGAAACACTGTTCAGGAAAGATCTGGCATGCCTTTTCATGAGGCTTTCACAACATCTGCTTCAGAGGAACAATTAAAAACTCTTCCCCAAAGCAGATAATGACAGTTTTCCCCAGGCTCACACTGGCATTATCACTGTGCCGCAATCCTCAGTTCCTTCAGCTGGGATCTAAGCAGGCTGGGAGCCCTTCTGAATCCTGTTTCTAACCTCTCTGAACCTACAATGGCCTCTAGGAACACGTTAGAAGAGAAACAGATTGCTCCGTCTATCCATTTTTGGAAGTAAGCAAACAAACTTTCAAGAATAAAAGAGCACATAAACAACAAATCAGTAATACTGGAAAAATCAAAGAGGAGCCAAAGCAGATTCTCAATTTAAGGAAGCTATGAAAGCTTTTTCTTACATTCTTGATCTGTTGAAACAGAAATAATTGAGGCCTCCTCCTTTAAACTGGAAAGCCTCATCATTCCACAAAAACTTTGAGACAGCCACAGTCTCAAAACTCACATCCACAGAAAGTTATATTTTGACAGACACTGATGGCAGGAGCAAAGATGACACGTTCTTCATATGCAGACAAAAAAAATATGTCTTTTTATTTTTAAGTCCACAATGTATTTATTTCTTCCCGCTGCCTTCCTAACTTCCTCCCACCGAGCTAAGCTGTGTCATCAGGCAAAAAGAAAATATTCACACCAGCTAAGATTTTCAGTTGTGAAAGAATTCTGATACAGTGATAGTCCTTCTGTTAATAATAGAAAGCATGACACTTGGAAGTGAAATATCTATTGAGAAAGAGAGCTAAAAAATATTCTAAATGCTACAAACCCAAAACACTGGGACACAAGTAGGTAACTGGTAGGAGTTTGATCCCTTGACAATTACCTGAATTGCATGGTTAAGTTCTGAAATACACAAGTCTCTCCATACATAACTATACACATACACATGTATATAGTTACTCTAAAAGCATTGGTTTTATTCCTGTATCTATTTGTTAATCAAATTTAAAATCAATGCAAATCTTTCAAGTGACTATTAAAACCCTGCATTTGAACAATGCTGAATGCCTTCTCCCAGCCTCAGCAAGTTCAGCTTCTACAGAAATCAGACAAGCATTTCTCAGCTGGAGAGAAGCACCCTCGTGGGACTGGGCAGGAGAAAGGCAGTTTGAGAACCACTGAAATAAGCTATTGGTCTATAGTTGTCATTGATTAGCATGTTTTCTTTAGTAAAAAAGGAGGATCTCTGATTCTTCATTGAGGCAGGTTTAAACATAATTAAGCCTTGTCATGTATGCAAGACTTCGCACTAAAAGGCCTTGCATCCCTCAAAGAGAAAAAGAAAAAAGTAAATAAAAAAGGGGAAAAGAGGCTTCACATGGTAGTATTACATAAATTCATGGTGCATATTTTGAACAAAACTACAACATATACTAATTAACTTAATTACCAGCTCAGGTGATTACAGATACTCATGATGGCAAGAAGTCCACAGCAGAACTGTTAAGCCTTTTGTCTCCCAACCACTGTACACTTTCCCTTGTAACTGTTTTAATAGAAGCTCTCCTTCAAATATATACGTGCATCCCAAAAATTCTGGAAAGAGTGGACATCCCATTATAATCTCCCTCATGTCTTCACACACATCCCAAGTGGCAGACCCAGGGCCAGGAGGAGACAAAAAGCCCCCATCCTCACACCTGCCAATTCCCAAATGTGGCTGTGCACTAACTCTCGTGCTGCTGAGTAAACTGTGAACGTCTTAAAACCTTAAGGGGATGGGGCAGGCTGGGAGAAAAAAATTCAAGCAGAATTTTATTCTAGCATCATCTGACACAAGACAAAATTGCCATGCTGAGCTGAACTAACTGAACAATTTTTTAGAATTATGAGCATAAGTAGTTTAGCTGTCTTTTCGGTGAGTTCAACAGAATGCACACTGAGAATGTTTACTTGAGATTTGATACAATTCCATTTGTGTACAGCTTTTACATCTGTTGCTAATGATATCAAATTATTGATTGTTCACTTTCTTATATTATTTAAACATTACTATGCACTCAGCAACCTGATGCTTTTCTTTTTTTTCTTTTTTTCCAGAGAACATTTTATTTCTGTCTGTCTTTGGTTGTAATTACTTTGATCTTCCAGAGAGTATAATTAATTTACTGTTTATTTATTTCTATGAGAAAGGAAAAAAATTGACCTAGTAGATCTATCTGTGGCAATTTGTAACAGAATCACATAGCTTATGTTTAGGAAATCATGGTTTTGATTAAGAAGCAACCATTTAGTTCCCACTGTTTTATTAAAACAGACATTAGCAGATAATAGGAAACACATTTAGCACTGTAGGCTGCATTTAGTTTGCAACGTCAATAATGTTATTTTGAAGCCCCTTCCTATTTTGTATTTACCACAGCTCATGTGAATTGTTTTTTGCTTTTACTTTCTAGAAACCAGCTCTAGAGTTACACAAGGATACGGGTGCTGGTTCCAAGGACTCTAAATCATAGTTTTACCTAATCTATCCAGCTACAGCCCAAAAACCAAATGCCTGTATCATCCATTCACCTTCATGGAAGACGTATTTTAAAACATTATTAAAGGAGTATGTGATGACTGATGCACGTAACTCGAGTCACTGATTTTGCACACTACCTGAGCTGTCCTGCAGGACTATCTGGCTAAACAACATGAAATGAGAGATGATGAGAAACTGAAACCACCTAAAGAAGTGCAGAAGTCTTCCTGTTTGCAGGCGGTTGAGATTACTGCTCTGAAGTTGCATGACTGTTTATTCTCCATGCACCACTGTACCTGCCACAGACTCTTTGTTTTCTCTCCCACTCATATGGTTGATGAATCAACACTACTTGAACTGCTTTATAGCAGCTTGTGTTTACTTCACACATACCTTAACCTTCCTTTTTCTCCTCCTACTAACGCACACATGAATTTCCAAACAGCAATGACTGGCTGTGTCTCTGAATAGCACAGATACAGAGTTATCTGGCAAACTCTTCGGGTTTGGATCCTTGACCTTTTGATTGAGGTTTCATTCTGCTTTTACTGCACTTAACAATTTAACTGTGCACTTACTAAGTAAAAAAAGTAAGAGCGTAAAGCTCTAAGAATGGAAGAAAGTGGAAGACAACAGTGTGCTGGAAATACTCAGAAGCTGTAGTAGTATCTCTACAGTTAAGAACACTACAGTTAAGGGCTTCCAGTGCCTCTGCAACTGGCACCCTTGCCCAGTTTTGAAAAAAAGAAAAAGAAAAAATGGAAAAAAAGCCTATTTCTCTTCTCCCAGAACAGCAAGTAAAAGCGAATGGTGATGACCTCGAAGCTGTTTGATTCCTTTGATTGCTTTTTAACCAAGAGGATATGTTAAAGCACTTTGAATAAAATTCTGTTATTAAGAGACATCATTTAGAGAAAAGAAACACTTCTGAGTCACACAATGGCAATTTAGAGAGAAAAGAAAATATCCAGTTTATTTGGCATGAGGGTAACCACATACTAAAATGTCCAATCAACGTTTTTACTTCTAGCCTAAACCATTTTAGTAGCTTAAAAGCAACATCTCCATTTCTTTGCCTGCATTGTTACCCCAATCCTGCCTGGACAATATTCCTCCCAGACACAAATAATTTCACCATAGAACATTCTTTCTTTTTTCCCCTAGTGAAAATCTAATCATTGCAGAGCCCAGGCAGGAGTTTCTTACAGGTATGCTCTGCACAAGCCAGATGTGCAGAGAAAAAACAGATGCCTCAGAACTTGTTCTGATGTTTCATGCAATTTTGTTTCATGTGTTCCTAACTCAAGCAGCAGACTTTTTATAGTATTATTATGCAGATTTCTAGTCTGTCCTAAGGAAACAAAACAAGCAACCTTTGGTAGCTTATGTTTGCCAGCCTTTTATGAGGAAAAGACAGCACACTCTTTTTGAAAGGTGCTAATCTTCACACAACCAAAAAGACAGTGGTTTCTCAGGAAGGACATGACATTACCCTATTTCTTCATAATGTTTGTGAATTCTGTTATGGTTTTCCTGGCTACTGAAAGGATCACACACAGAAATGACAATAACAGTCTGTGCCTTCTTTCAGACAGTGTGTCTTCCTTTCAGTGAGAGAGAAAAACCCTCCCAGGATACAGCTAATCTCCAAGGCTGATGGATATTTGGGGAGAGAGGAGCCAGGTGAAATGATGAAAAAGCTTTTGACTATCCTCTAACTCCTGACCATTTAAAGCACATGAGTGTTTAAAAAAAAACCAAACCAAAAACCTACTAAAACAAATAGTCTGGTGCACACCTAAGCCCCTTGCCAAAGGAAATTAAGAATAAAAGAACAAACCACACATGATGGATGCTTTTCACATCATTTTGTGCACCACTGACAGGTGATCAGACAGCTCAGTGGTGACAATGGGATAAACTTAGAATAATTTTACTGCCTCAGGCACTGTGGACCTACTAATACAATATCATTATAGAAAAAATACAAACAATGGGCTATTTTTCTCTTAACTTCAGTGGGTGCAGCACCTTGTTATTTACAAGTGTCTCCCAACAATCAGTATTAAATCCTCTGTATCCAGATTGCACAGATTAAAATACAGCAGGAATGCCAGTACACTTTGCAGTACTGAAAATAGAGAACAAGGGCACGTGTAACTTAAGAAGTCAGGTTTTCAGCTTTCAGGAACAAAACAAAACTGAGGCAACTTACACAGCAATTTAACTTTTAAATCCTGAGATACTACAACATTTTCTTTCCAAAATGTTTTCGCTTAATTCAAAACACAGTTGATCTTTCAGCACAGCTAAATGGGATATTTTAAGCATGTTTTGTGTCCTGTGTTTTCATGCCAGCCTTGTTTGTAAAGTATCAGATTTAATTTCAAATGACTGTGTCCTCTTTGTAGACAAATTAACAAATATTATTATTGCTTATTATTGCTTTTATTTAAAGCAAATAATCTCAAACTGTCAGCAGAATTTCAAGAACTTGGAAAGCAACAAAAAAAAATCAATTTACCTTTAATCTTCTTGTACTTTTTGTACCATCTCCCAAACTCCTGGCACTTGGTTGCTGACACATTGGCATAGTATGTACTATTTACAATGGATGAAATCATACTCTGGAAGTACAGAAAGAAAAACAAAAATTGATTTAAAATATCTTCCACAATTAGAAATCTTTTCCAGGGGAAGCAAGTGACGTGTGAGTGCATAGTGATCACCCATTTGTGACTTTAAACCCAAAAGAACCGCCTAATGAGTACAAAAATTTGGTTTTATTTTCCAGTCTATATGCAGCCATGAATAAAATCACAAAATAATAATTATTTTGTACAATTATGTACAAAAATGTAGTACAAACCTACACTGAGACCTGCAGCTCAGGCTGGGGGGAAGTTCTACTTTGCTTTGTACTTGTGATATTGCAATAGCTAAACTTCAGTTGCATAACAACAGGCAGTGCTGTGCTGAGGAACACATGCTCACTGCACCAACAACAATTTAGGGGACCAGATCCTAAAGGTAAGGTTAGATGCTCCAGCATGCATAATCCAAATAATGCTTTTCAGATGTCTCTGTTCTGCTTCCAAATGCAGCAAGACCGCACAGCCAAGAATTGGAGAACATCCGTGCTACTCGCTGCAGAACAACAGTTAGGCAAATCAGTTAAATTAATGTAATTTATAGAAACGTGTGATTAGCCCTTGTGTGAAAAATCACCCAGAAGAGAAATTAGCAGTGCCATTCAGAGCACAGGGAACTACACCTACTATAACAGAGAGCAGTCAAAACCCTCAAGAAAGCTCAACAAAACTGAAATATCACTTGCCTAACCAGCACCCCACCCTGCTCTGCAAATTCCCCTAAAGCAACTCCATACAAGCTGACTTAAGAGAGGCTGCAGACTGGTTTTCCAGCACCTGATACCAATAGAAAGGATATTTTATATCTGGGCTGCTTCTGCCCATAGGCTGGCAAACAGCCTCCTTACTGGTAGTTCTGCCATTCTATTTTTTCCCCTCCCTTCCTCCATAGAGGAGGCATCCTTTTAACAACATTTTCCTCTCCTTTTCCCCTTTCTGAACTCTTCCAGGGTCAAACCGTTCCCAGCACGTGTACACTGTCAGTAAGGAAATGTAATCTAACAGCACCAGCACATGGGAGCCAATGCACCTTCTCCACAGGCTGTGTTTTATTTTCCTCATGCCCTCCTTCTGCACTTGTGTCAAAGCTCAGAGAAAGCCGTGGCACCTTGTGCGACCTTTCTGCGCCAAGAGGAGAGAGCAAGGATGATCTCACACCTCAAACCATGGCTTCAGGCTCTGGCCTATGAGTTCCTGCAGGCCCTTGGACATCTCTGGAAAGCTACAAGGCTTATGCACTGGATCACTGAATTTAACAATGCTTTAAAAACAAAATCATCCCTGCCCTCTTCCAGATTTATCCAGCCTCCTGTCCTGTTCACTGCAGTGTCACAGGATTCTGTCTGTCCTAACTCTTGAAACTCTTAAAACTGTGAGTAAAACTGAGCAACTTAAGATAACTGGGTGATACAGATTACTTTCAGTCTTCAGCAGGTAATTTCACTTTCACTAAAGAGGCCTTTCTGCCTTTTCACTCTGCTTTTTCCACTCAAAGGGTGCTATGATGCACTGCAGTAGAGTTTGAAGGCTATGAAGTAAGAGCCTTGTTAAGTAGCAGCTCCAATTTCTAAAACTGAGATTCAATTTTCTAATTAAAATCAATATTTTGAGACATAAACCTAGCATTGTGGCAGTCAGCAGCAACTCCCTGCCCATAAATCTTTCCTTGCTCTACAGCATTTTAACAAGCAATAGAATTCTGAAAGCCTCACATCGTGATAGCTTCTGCTGAAGAAGGTTTTTGAACAAAGTTGAGCAAACCTGGGGGGTTTTTAAATCACTTCAGTTAAGTTTCCATTCACTAAGGAAGGGTGGGGAAATTGTTGAACTCTGTCTACTTAACAACTTGGTTCTCTTAATTTTTTTGGGGGGTGGGGGTTTCCTTCTCCAAATTATCTAGCTCTACAAGAAATCAACATTACTGAAATCATGGGGCTATTAAATATCACAGAATATATTAACCCATTAACCTTTACTTGAGAAAGCAAAACTTAAATAAATAGTAAAATCAAACAGTAAATCAAGCATTGGTGAAAAAATCCCAGGACAGATACTCTTCTGCAGGGGAAAGAACTGTAACAATTTTCAAACCACATCTCCTCATTATTATATGTAAAGGAGTATTTCTCTTAGGAATCTTGATAAGTCTGCAGAAAGGAAATATCCATTTAAAAGAGAGCAGAAAAAAAAAATCACTCACTAGTTGCAAATTTCTAAATAATGCATAACATTTCTGGAAAAATCCTCACAGAAAGGAATAAAGCAGCAGATATGTTTGGTATGTGTGTGGCCATGACAGCCATGTGGAATGAAAACTACTTAGACCAGGAGCTAAGAAATACCCACACAAAGAAAATCTGGTGCAATAAATTCAAGGAGAAAAACATGGGAGACACTCACATCCCAAGAAAGCTTGCTCCAGCAAAGAGACAAATTGCATGGTCAGTGCTGAAATGGGTTATACAACACAGGAAAGACAGAGATCTCTACAAAAAGATGGAAACACTGAAATAATTGGATTTCTTTCTGCCACGCACACTCCCCCCACCAACCCTCCTTTCCCCCAGCTTGCTTAACTGGGATTTATTTGTTTGAACAAGAGTCATATGCTAAGGGTAGCTAAGCTGCAGACATACAATACACCTAGCAGAAAAAAGCCAGAACAATTTTAAATCCAAGTGAATGATTACATTTCCCATTAGCAGCAATCAGAATCCCCATCTGGGCTGCTTGGAGAGCTCGGGCACTGAGATCCAGGGACAGAGCACCATCACTGGTGGGAGAGGGAGCTCCCCACGCTGCCCCTCTCCACTTCTGTACTTGAGGCACTGTGAGCACATTCATAAACAGCAGCATTTACTCTTCAGTTTGACTCCTAAGAGACCACTCTGCAATTTGCTGCTGTCAATAATATATTAACCACAAGGGGGTTGTAATGACATTTCACATTTGGCACGGTATTTTTTTAAAACTGATTTGGGAGAAGGAATTGTATTAGAGGCATATTCAGATGATGGTAATAGACAGCTTCTCTACAACCTTCCATTGTATCTTCTGCATTTTGTGAGCTAAACCCAAAGAGACTGAAACTTTTTATGGCAATAATAATAATAATAATGATACAGGCTGCATTCTGCAGTCCCAGTTCAAGGGTTAGTCACTACCCAAGGTCACTTATAGCAGTGCTTAAAGGTAAGCAAGCTCAATTTCCTACAGAGGGATCTCTTCTTAGCTTTGTCCGCTAAATAAATACTGAGGCAAGGATTTTGGCTGCTACACTTCTGCCATCACTAATTTTGTAAATATATGTCAGACTGAGGCTATAGAAGGAGTAAACCAACTGCAGCGTTTCCACCTGGTAGTCTTTGAAACTGAAGTGGGAGGAAACAGACCCAGACAACAAATGAATTCTGCTTATGAAATGATGCATAGTTTAGTTACGCTGGATATTGAAGAAGACTGGCCAGAGACAACCATATGCTGCAATCATCATTAGCTGACCAGATTCCACAGATAATTCTATTTAAAGAAATTACACTTAAACTGTGTGAAAAGGAAAACACTTTCGTATCCAATGCGTCTTCCACACTGTGCATATCTACAGAGACTGTTACTCCTTTACTAAATCAGCAAGTTCCATGGCTTTTCCTTACAAAACCTTTCCATTCCTGTTCGTTCTGCAGATCCCACGTGGCTAAAGAAGGTGAAAAATGTGATTCCTACCAGCTCTGTATTTCACCTCTGTGCTTTCCCTGGAGTTGTAATCGTAACACAGTGAGGCCAATTTGTGGTGAAGAGAGAGAATTCTCTTGGTTCATGGAGGCTTTGGATCATGAATTGCAGGATGAACATACAGTGCAATGGAAGACAGACTATCACAGGAGAAAAAGTGTTGGATATAAGCAAGCAAAGCAATCAATTTTTAGGAAGCTGGAATTACCCATATTTTGACTTTTAGAAGACAGAGCAGACAGATTAACCTGATTCTAGTACACATTTTAGAAGGCAATATATTTTTCATGCCTAGCAAAGTTACCTGGTCTGGGTGCTAAAGTGTTATTCTGCTTTTCTGAGAGGCAAGGAGAAGTCATAAAAATTTTATGAATGTCTCATTATAACAATCTGAAGTACAAATAGAGCTCGTGACATCTGCAGGAACCTGTGTCAAATATGACATCACTGCCATTTAAAAAGCAGTCACGGAGAATGAGGCTGAGGTTTTGTTCTTTTTTTAACATAATTACATATACATTTTTTTTGTTGCTGTTTCCTAGAAATTGGGGCACAACTGTTAAAACTGCATACTTTTTTATCATGGTTGCAGGCTGATGAGAGCTACCCATGGGTTAGGGGGGAAAGCAAGCCTCTGCTAGTGGGAAGAAGCCACTCAAATCTTGCATTTGAAGATCATTACTCCTCTTGCAATAGGTTCAGATAAAAATCTAAATCAAGGATTTACATCTCTGTGAAAACCCATCAATTAATCCATAATTTTTACCCAGCAACCCACTAAGAAAACATGGTGTAAAGATACTATTTAACATATTAATTAGAATTTCTCCTTTCTAATGGAAACAAGAAATTTATTTGGTATTTATGGAGTTGTTTAGTGTAGGCTCTTTACAGAACAAATATGAGCTTTAGCTGTTGCAAATCTTTCTTTCCCTAAGCCTGCTGAAAGCACTGACCTGTGAGAGAGGGCATTCTTTGGCTAATGTGCTCTGATTCATCTCTTTGAGCAGTTCCTTTAAGGCATTGCGAACTGTGGCATGGTTCCACTGCTCTGCTGGCAAGTCTTCCAACTTTGAACAACTGTTAAAACAGAAAGCAAAATGCAGATAGAAACATCACCTTCACAGATGCTTACTTTTTGCATGCAAGTGCTATAGACCTTTAAGCAACAAGCACAACTCTGGAGTTTCCTGCTTGACCAGCCCATCAAGGTGTTTCTCCCCTCTATCCCTCTCCCACCAAGCACAATTACCAGAAAATGTGCAGTTCAATATGCAGCTGCTGATCCTCCTATAGCATATGTGTGCATAACCATTCCTGCTGGGGCCTGATGGAGAGCAAAGAAACTGCATAAAGCGAGCCTCAGGAATGGCTGAGTAAAGCCATCCTTTCCAGACAAAGAAACTCCTGCTGGGGTAGAAAAATAAACATATATGCTGCACTGTCACTAACAAAATCCCTGAACAGTGAAGGCCCTCATTGTGTGGAGGCAAGACTTTGAAAAATTAGTTTTATTTTATACAGGTTCTTACACTGCCCTTATCACTGAAGTATTTGAGAGCCTTTCAGAAACACATTAAGCCATATGCCCAACATCTGTCACGTGCAGTTCACTCTCACTTTCATTCCACAAGAACTGCATATGTAGTGAAGCTTTTGTCTTCATATGACTTGTGCCTCTTTTCATTTAACAAGCTTATGGTTTGTGTCTACATGCATGGGGACAGACCCAAGAAGCACATCAAAAAGGTGGGAGAAGCTTGTCACTGCCATTTCTGCTGCAGAGCCGTCATGCACGCTCTCCAACGGCTCCAGAAGGTGGTTCTGCCTCCTGCCCTTAGAGCCAGGCTTTTTCCTCAGAGCTGAACCTTCAGCTGTGCTTGAGGAGTTCAAGTGGTCAGTGATAATCTTTATCTCAAAGTCATGGACTATCTTTTACTTATGTGGCATCCAGGCATTCAGGCACTTTGAAGATAAAGAATGAGATCTTAATCTCAGGTTCATACCCTTTGCTAATACAGGTGGGACAACATACTATGTGAACTCCTGGTAGCTCACATTTCTGAGGAAATTAGTTATTTCACTCGTTTTATAGCAGCTATAGGGTCTAGACACTCTTTTACAACTCCATAGCAGAGATGCAGCCCAGTATTTTAACAGTATATAAAACCAAGGAAAGACCTGTTAATGGAAATGGGAAAACTCAACAAGAAAGAAATGCTGCTGTTTGGGAGTCCAATGTCAGTGAGGCATCAACTACTTCCAAATTCTGAATGGAACTGAACAGTTTGAGGGTATGTACCCGTCACCAAAAGACACGCACATACCCCTGTGGGCCACTCTTATGTTCAAGCCAAAGCTCCAAAGAATTGTCAGCAAGTTATTCCAGACTGTCTGTTATTTTTCACTCTTTCCCCTGTCATGTTCTGGCCACACAGCTACGGGAGGCTGTGCAATGTGGGCTTATCTGCAGCTCTGGAGTATGCCATGCACTGCCAGGGACCTTACATTTGAGGACTCTTTAGAAGGCCAAGAGAGAGAAAGAAGAAGAAAAAGGGAGGGAAGAGTGGGAGGAAAGGAGGGTAAATAGGTGTGAAAGTGTTGGGAGCTTTTGCTTTGCTAATCAGAACTAGCCCTGAGGGAAGGAAAATATTTTCCAAATGCCAAATGGAGCTGCAGTGACACTTTCCTTCCTTGTCTTCTGTTTGCTGGAAAGACCACTGGAGAAAAAAAAAAACCAAAAGTAAAAAAAGTTCCCCTCCTCCACCTCTCAGCAACTGGCTGCAGAAGAGCTGGATTTTTACAATGCAGCCCCTAGAAAAAGGCAAGGAGTTTATTATTTGATAAAATTAGAACTAAAGAATCCATTAAATGATGGACTGTAGAAAGGTTTGCCCCTAAAAGCCCCATATCTTTACTTGATTGGGTTTCTGCCCCTCCCCTCTCTGTTACCATATTGCTACTTTAGAAAACATACAATATCAGTTGGAACACGCACCAAAAAGCTGCCAGGTGACCCACCCTTCTCTCCATTTGCTTTCCATTTCATCAAAAGCCCAGGAATTAATGAAGACAGGATGTGCTAATCTCTGTAGTAATGCTGTAACCAACAGAGCAGCTCAGAGAATAGCGAAGGCCAGATGTTCAGAAACACCCACCTTTGTAATTGGATTTTCAATGTCACAACATGATAGACATCTTGTAGCATGTCGGCTACTGTCGCATCTGGTGCATCAGTCACGTAACTGAGAGGGAGGGGATTCCACCTCCCCAGCTTGATTATTCCTGAAAAGAAAACAAAAAATCCATACTTCATGTTTTATCAGCCATTTATTAAGCCCTTCAGCCAGGTTGATTTTTTACCAAGATTCAAGAACTGCCTTGAGTTTTATTGCAGTCTTGACCAGAAAGACATGTTCTACTGACTCCTGAGGCAATGAGTGAGAAAGAGCAGGAATAGATTTAAACATTTTAACAGACAGTTGCTGACATGTTCCCGACTCTTAAATTCAAGGAAGCATAGGAGACTTCCTCCCTTCTCCTCTTTCATCGTAGCTCTAAAGCCTAGTTCTTTTAAGTTAGAATAAGCTTTAAGTACTCTCTAGTCCTGATTTTGCAGTCTACACAAACTTTTCAGTAAATAAATGCATTACTTTTGACTTGAACAGGAAAATTCCTACGCGTGGGCTTTCAGCACTGTTACAATCTAAGCACGGTACGATTCCCAGTGTGGATGGATGCCACTGGAAACCCACTAAGTAGGAAGAGTTCACTCCCAGATACAAGTTGCACTATGCAGATGGTTGCTTCTCTTTGTGGAAAAAGAAAATAACCAAACAACTGCTGACCGCAGATCCAAAATAGCTTTTTGGAGGCGGGGGAGAATGCTGTAAGTTCTATTTCTACTTCTGTTCATTCTTTAATAGGGATCATCACCTCTTCTGGATGAGCTTGTCTCTTGTACACTTGGATGGTAAACCATTTGGTGCAGAGGTATTATTTCTGTTTAGACAATTGCAGAGGGCCCACCCACACCAAAAACAATGACTAATCCTAGGAATGACTTCCAGGAAGACACCAAACAAAGAAAGCCACAGTGCCATCTTACATGACAGCAAAGCAGTTCAGCTTTGTTCTCCACTATTGCCACTACTGCTTTTATTCCCTCCTTCCCTGTGTTCCCATTGCCCCACTGTCCTGCTCACTTAACTTCCCTCAGCTCAGCCCTACAAAACATCATTCTCCTATTCAAACTGATGCCTTCTGAGGTTTCTTTATATACTGTTTGATCTTTGAAAAGACATCCATAAACTCAACTGCCACAAAAAAGGTAATACACTACTACATGAGAAGACTACCTCTTCTGAGATAACAGGCACACCAAGAACTCCTCTTGGGTATCTGGAAGGATGCTGTCAAGCCAAGAAACTTCAACTGTCTCCTCCTCACTTTCTACTCCCAGACCTTCACCAGGTCTGAAACTTATTGAACTGCAGTGAATGACAAAAACCTTTTATCCTGATCTCCTAAAAAGGATCACAAAATAAACACCACACTGAAACAGTGAAACAAAGCTTCTTACAGAGACAATAACAGAGCACAAGGAGCCCATAAAATACCTGCTATAGAGTATTTTCCCCCATTCCTACACAGACTGAAGAGGAAATAATTTTAGGGCAACTCCCTTTCTGTAGCACTTAAATCTTTGCATTTACCACCAACGTACTGCTTTTCAAGGCATTCTGTCACCACATACTGAAAGAAGCTGGAAGTGACCTAGTTCATCCTCAGTGGCACACACTGTAACATACTGGTACAGACAGGCTAATATTTCAACAGCAGATTAGAACGCTTTTGGCAAAGAGAGATATTGTCCAAACGAAACAAAAAGTTAGTAAGTGTTGCTTGATATCCAATGCTTGCAAATGGGACATAAACAGAACAAAAACATTTCAATGATGCACTGTTTCAGTATTAAGGTTTAACAATCTGGTGCTGAATATGCTGCAGTATAAATAGTGCCTGGACTCAGATCCAGTAGAGTAACACACAGCACTCATTCACGGCACCGTATGTCTCCAGTGCTGGCTCCTTGAGTCATATTCCACTTGCCAAGAAAAGCTGTTTTTCTTAAGGGGATAGTTTACTTAATGTTATCTCTGGTGACAACAAGAAATGCATATAGCACAGCATATATTAGTCATGAAATGAGCATCAAGGGTCCACTGAGTAAAATACATGCTGGAAAAACACAGTTTAGCTGGTGACTTCCTTCACCTCCTCCTGCTATATAATAATTTAAAACAAAATCACCTAAAAATCCAGAAATCTATACCAGCTTCACAGAACACTTGGCTTCCTATGTTTAACCTCGCCAAGTTTTCATGTAATTGAAAAAATAAGCATCATATGTGCCCCATAAGTCACATCTAAATTGGTAATATTTTACAAGAGGCTTTATTTTTCATTCAATTAAGGAAAGCACTCAGAGAGCACACCATCTGCAACTGCTCGGGCCTGGCAATGCTGGCAAAGGACAAAGAGATGGTCGGGAAGCACTGAAGTTACTAAAGGTGTCCCCAGACTAAAAGGGTTTAAAGAAAAAAAACCCAGAGCAGTCAGGGTGCACCATGGGAAATACTATGCAAATTGTTTTACAGGAATGTCTGCTACTACTGGAAGTTAGAGAGATTTTTTTTTTCTTTAATCCTCCTCTACAACTGGAGAGGAAATTGTTTTGGCTGGATTTAAACAAACACAGGTGTTACCATAATGCTCAGTGCCTCTGCACGTTAACACCTGCTGGGAGTCCTTTACTCTGTGTTACAGCACTGCTGATGCACGCTATTTTTTCAGCCGGTGTGATATGACGTGTGAAATATTTTTTTCCAGAGCACATTAAGCTGGTCCAAACAATAGCCAGAAGCCATGGTTTCCATGCAGCTCCTCAGCAGACTTCACAGGTGCTTATTTCATGGCACCAACACTGCACTTAAGGCAACTCTTGGGCTGTGTCTGGGAAGATGACGCCAGCTTGTTGAGCAAATGTATTCTCTGCATACTTTGACATCTCTGAATGACTACTCAGTAAAAACTGAGCAGGCCAAAATTTTCCCCCTAAAAAGGTCCTTTCTTATCCAGACCGGGTGTTTGTAGCATAACAGCAACCCTGAGAGGAAAACAGCCTGGTAGCAAGGGGTCACTTCCACATACATATTTTTTATTGTTCCTCTCATTGACTTCAAATGGTACAGCTCAGGCCTTTAAAGCAATCACTGTAACTGGCCAGGCCGAGCTTTTATCCTACCACAACTGACACCTGGGATGAGCAAAGGTCACTGTGTTATTAATGAATATACTACTGCTCTGGGAGGATCACTTCTCTGTCAGCTCAAGACCTCCTCAAAATTATGTGTGGATAATGCACAGCAGATCAGAAAGCTCAGGAAATCCAAAACCACGTCTTCCTTGAGTTCCCAAAACTCTTCTCTTAACAAATCTGGTTCTCTTTCGTGTATCTATTGGGTCTTTTTTCCTGTGAAAGTTTTTTGAAGGGAAAGCTGACAGATTTCAATGCTTGCACACACTCAAGAAATGGCCATACACTAGAACAGCTCTCAGCTCACCCAGAAATGACTGAATGCAGCCCAGGCCAGTTAGGCAATGAAAGACAATAAAGAGACCAGTTTTCTCAAAAGATTTTTTTTCAAAACCTGTTTTAGAAGAGATTCTCTATCCACACTGGCTGTTGGTTCTTGAATGGCATGTACTTCTATAGTCAGGTCTTTTACTAACTTTAAGCCTCAGCTTCATCAAAATGCAGACAGAGCAACTTTGTGTAAAATGTGTGTAAGTCCCTTTACCCACAAGAACGCCAGAAAACACCACTGGCAAACTTCTGTGAGCTCGAGTGTCAGGTTTGTAGGTAACAACCACTGCAATTTACTGCTGTCCCTCCAGTTAGGTCAGTGATGTGCCACCCTGCCAGCATGTTTCCAATTGAGTTTCATTCAAAAGGCAGTTCCTTTGGAGAAGAAAGTGATAACTACACAAGTGAGAGCAGAACACCACACTGAACAGAAGCCTTGCCCTGCTATATCACAGCTGACCCATTCTGTATCCAGCAGAACTCATCACCGTATCCTCATGAGCTTTACTTTATCACCTGAAAAAATGACACATCTAAAACACTGGGATTATTCCTAGGACATCACCCTACTGAGATGTGAATTGAATGGATGCAAGGCTGGGGCTAAAGCAGACTTCCAGAATAACTACTTTGATCAGGAGCATCAAACGGCAAAAGGCAGAAAGCTGCTTTCTAGAAAAACACAGCTAAGCTGGCAAACCCTTTCAATTATTATGTAGTTCACAATGTCCCATGAAAATTATTTCTCTAGATAGGCTAGAAACCTCATTTGTCATTGCAAATGGGAAGACAGCTACACAGTACACTCATTCTAAGCATGCCACATCTGGGGTTTAGAACATATACATCATAGTCTAACTATGACACTTCTTGGTCCTTAATGGAATGAAGACTGGGTCCTGCATCTCCCACTCACCTGCACAGGTAACGTTGAATCTGGATAGCCCCATAACAATTACTGGAGCACCTTAGGTACTCTTCAATACATCACTGCTGTAAAATCAAACTCTTAAAATGGGGCATTTTCCAAATTCCTTTTTGTGGCTAAACAGAGCAAACAGGACGAGAACATGCTTCACCCTGTCACTGGCTCCCTTCAAACTACCACCTGCACCCACCACAGCTAAACTCTTGATTTCACCTTTCACAAATTATGAGCATACCTGAACTGCAACTTAAATGGATACTCATAGTATTAATGCAAATACATATGCAGTATTAATGTAATTTATTTTAAACACTAATCTGCCAGGGTTAAAAGTTAGTCAGGTGTCCTAGAACTTGTTTCCTTGCATCCCAGGGATCCCAGGACCACAGCCCCAGAGTGGGAGACTGCAAACACAAGGCTGATTGAAGAACACAACCAACATTTGCTGCTGCCTTGTAAATTCAATCAAGTAGTTTTGATCAAACATTGTGCTTTCCAACAGCAGCTCTTATCAAAACAACAGACACTCAAGAGAAAATGCAGGTTAGCATTAATACCCAAACATTTCTGATTTCTTTTACAGCTCCAAATTAAAAACCTCAAAGAGATACCAAATAAAAGCCCCACTTCTAGGACCACCAAGCCATTTCTCTATCAGCCACTATTGCAGGACTTTCCTCCAAGATGGGTAGACTCTTGTGACAGAGATTGCATCTGTTTATCCCCTTCAAAGGCATCTTGTCCATATGCTTTAGCATGTAATTTTCCTTTGTGGAGCTGCATTTCAATTTCACAGGAATTGAAAACTGCCTGTCCCATGTAAAAAGTACAAAGAATTATTTATTCATAAATCAGTTTGCAGAAAATCACTACCCTGTAGTACATAACAACTCAGCCTGTGTTTCTTACCTCTACACTGGCTGTAGTATATCATCACACTCTAACAACATAAAGCCATGATTTGTAGTTATTACTGTTAATCCAGCAAAGTGAATGACTTTTCAAGCAGAAAGGATGAAAAAGCAATGGGAAAAATTACAAAAAAAAAAACAACTGATTATATTCATTTTTGTATTATATTATTGAGTCAACTTTTCTAGCCTTTTGGAAAATCTAAGAAAATATTATACTGCCTTTGCCCATTGTTATAAGGGTGCGTATATCACTCTATTGAATTTCAATCAATGACACATTGGGGCAATAGACGAGAAAAAGTAATCAGCAGAATCCTCCCCCATACTTTTAAAGCATCTTTCATCAGAGGGTCCCAATGCACTTTAAAAACATTAATTGAGCTTTGCAACATCCCTTATGCGAGGCAGACTGTATCCTGTCAATTGACATATCGGTGACGTAGTGATTGAAAGCACACAATGAACATAACCCTGTGCTTATGCCAATACAAAAGAATCCCCCTCCTACCTTGTTTCAGTCCATAATAAATAATTCAGTGAGTGAACAGGAATAAACTCTGTGATTACACTGTGATGTACACATCCACAAATCAACAGGAACACCCACAAATCCCAAATGACGAATGATCCACCCCAGCTCTTGAGACTTGTGCAACTTCAGGGCTCTGCACAAAAGGGTGACCTTCACCCAAGGGGAAAGCACAGCCAAGCCACACGAAGCTCTGGCAGCACAAAGCCCCTTGAACTGCTGCTGCTGGAAGTCTTTGCTCTTGCTGTTTAAAAATGCTCTCATAAACTCTGTGCACCAGTGATGGTTTAGAGCACAAAACAACACATCTATGAGCCAGTCAATTTAAACACTTTCTGGCTTGCACATCTGTATCAGTACACAGACTTTAACATAGACTACGCCTTTACATGATTACATATGATATTTATATGATTATATATTAAAAGTTTTATAGAATCGTGGGTATAACTATCAATAGAAAGATTGTTAGTGTTACAAGGTTTAATGCCAAACTTGAGAGTACATCCATAGATGAAAATCACTTTGATACATGAAGCTTGGTTTTGCGTTTTTAGTTTTTTGAATGCTAGCATTGCCCCTTCCTTTCCTCCAGCATGACTGTACTCAAGGATTTGACTTAAATAACATACACTAAACAGTTTAATGGCTTGTAATTCTACATATCGGGTTTACATTTTACAGTAAAAAGATTGTGCCTCGTGTAATAGATGCTGCTTCACATTTGGGAAACGTTATGTGAGGACCCTGACTTTTATTAGATTAATTTAATATAGGCACTAAGTTACTAGGCTAAATTAATAAAGATCTTCTTAAAAAAAAGAAAAAAACGAGGAGGAGGGGAAAGAAAGCGAACAGAATGAACCCACAAATTAAATAAAATTTTCTGGAGCTTGTTATTTTGGAAGTCTTTATTTAATTTTCCAACCTCTATTCAGTTTGAAAAAAGGTCAATAATTGGTAAGGAAACAGGAAAAAAAAAGATGTTATTTACTTCAGGGGATTATTTTCAAAACTGTTATATGACAGAACAAGAATACCACAAATAAATAGAAGGACAAGGAAGCAAAGGAAGTACTATTAAAAAAACAAGACAACGGGCCATTCACTTAAGTTTCCAGAGTGGCTTCAGTGATCCTTGTGGGTCCCTTCCAACTCAGCATATTCTGTGATTCTGAAGTATTTTTTTACATTTCCAGTATTAGTTATAAAACCACCACCTCCGCTGAGGAAAACCACATTCAGTCCTGCATAATATCTCTCTTTTGTCGTTTTTGGAGTAAGAGTGCACCTGCCTTGGACACCAAGAATATGCATAAAGAGAGAGAAGTCCACTGTCTCATCTGAGACAGAGACTCCTCTAAATATCACTTCCATGGCAGAATACAAAGTCTTTTAAATCATGACAACTCATGACAGAAAGGCTACTGCATTGAGGTGTCTTTTATAACCCTGCCAGCCTGGAGCTCAGTTTCACCCTCCAGCAGGCTGCCCCCTCCTGAGAGGCACCCTCACACAGTGGTATTAATTCAGTAGAGCCAATGCCCATAGGACTGCAGCACCCACTGCATGTCACTATCACCATCCCCACGTAATGCCCAGAGAAGGGCACTCCTCTCCCCACCCCAGTTCTGCATGAAATTACTGTCTTTTGGGCAATCTGTGCTCTTAGGGTAAGATCATTCCCAGCTTAGTCCTGGGACACCTGAGCTTGCTCAGCTGCACAGGAGCACAGTCTGTCCCTCCTCTCAGGTAGCAGTGCCTGCTGCATGCCCTTGAAACCCAGAGTGCCACAACTCAGCTTATTCCCTGGTCAAAGAGCTTCTTTGGCTGCTGCCATGAGCAGAGGTGTGCTTTGCCATTTTAAAATCACAGCTGTTCCTCTTGCTTTGGACATCAGCTGTCTCCTCTCGAGCCCCAGGGTCCCAGGCAGAATGTGCTACTTCCCTGCCATCCCAGAGTGGCACCAGGACCTGTCTCTAATTTAGAGCCTCTCAGAGAGCCAACAGAAGCAGACACAGCTAGTGGGGACCTGCAACATGCTTCCAGCTCAGCCTTACAGGCTGAGAACTGGGGTTTTACTGCTGTTGCCTCAGTTGCTAAGAAACATGAATGCAAGTGGACTCAACAGGTGGTGCTTTTCTCCACTGCACATGTTCCTGAACAGCCATAAACAATGCCTGGATCATCTCGCCACAAGTTTTGGACCAGGTGACTGTATTGCCACCTCACCACCTATAAAGGGCTGCACGTGAGTCAAAGGACCAGAGCTTTACACAAACATTTGCTGTTCAACCTTCTTTGTCAGCTTTCTGCCAGCCCATTGCCACCCAGACAACCTGCTTCATGACACCTTCAGCAAAAACAGTACCCTGTTTCTGGGCAGGCAGCCTTCGGTCCCTACCTTCCAGAAGCCTTTCTTGAATTTTATATGATGTTTCCCAATGGAGAAGAGGAGAGTTAGAAGATATTTTCCATCTTCGGGGAAAACCCTGCATCTGTTTGTAAAAAATGCCAGTGCCCCAAACTCCTTCCATTCCCCCAGCTTCAATGCTTGCCTACAAGCTTCACATGGAAAGTCTGTCTACTGAGCAGAAGAAACAGCACAGTAACATGGCATTGCAGCTGAATACATAAAACACATTTTAACGTTTATAAAAGAGCATTGCTAAAAGGACATTGTAGAGGATAATAAGCTTAGAATTAAGCCTACAGACATTGTTTGGCCTTGTATGAATCTGAATATCCTGCCCACTCACAGCTACAGAGAGCACAGAAAGTCTGGCTTAAACTGCAAACATACAGTAGCCAACTATCTTTGTGTTGACTCAACTACAAGTAGATTTGAAAATTCATGGGTCTCAAGTCCAAAGAAAAGTAAGGGCACACAGCATGCTGTGCTGCACAAACAAACCCCTAAACTAATGCAGTTTCATATTCTTGCCTATGTAGTTTAACAGCTTAATCTCTTTAGTTTAAGATTTGTTTCTTGGGGTTTTCCTTACGCTGTATAAAGACTAGCAGAATGTTTTTTTCACTAAATTACTACTTTTGGTTTGCCTTCTGTCTTTTCTTTCCTCCCACCAGACATTCATTTCTTGACTTCCATGAGAAAAAAACAACAGGAACAACTGAAAAACTAGTAGGACAGCATCTAACTATCAGGATAGAAAAGCAAGTATTGCTGAGGAAATAGAGGGATTGAGGACTTTACTGATAATCTCAAATGATTGCTTCCACTAATTCAATATGAATGCAGTAGGTGAAGATACAGTGACTGTAATTTTTGCCATTCAACCTTGAAGCCCTCTGCTCTTTGTAGCTGCCTTCAAACGAGTATATCCAGATCCACACAGGATCAAAAAATATCCACAAGCTTGATCCCAGTATCTTTAATGACGTTCAGTTAAGAGCTAGTTCCACCACGCAGCAGTTCACAAAGGAGGTAACACTTCTATTTTAGCATTTTTATATTGACATTTTTTTATGGAAGCAGAAGTATCCATGAAAATCTGGAAGCTCATGTATATTTAAGAACAGGCAACAACCCTAAGACTGTTTGTTGATATTTAGGTTCAATATACTCAATACTCATAGCACAAACAGGTAAAATCGAAGTGACTAAACCTCACCCTTCCCTTACAAATTGATCAACTAGAGAGAGACAGAGAACTGTATCTTTAAGGTTGTAATATTTCTTTTCAAAACATTTTTTAATAACCCTAGTTCTTAATTTGGGCAGCATTGCAAATTCAGATGAATTTGATTAAATCAAGTAAGAAATTTTCCTTTACTGATACTTATTTCAGTCGATAATCTCATCTCAAGTTCCCCATCTCTCTCTTTTATTCCCAGGAAGAGTAAAAAAATTCTGCATTTCTGACAAGTCTAAATAAAGCTTTGCTGGTTACTGAACTATGCTGCATTTCCTATCAAGAGAAAACAAAAGCAGAAAAAAAAAAAGACTAGTTCACCACTAGAGGAGATGACTCAGAGCAAGCAGGAACTGTTACCAGACTCAGAAAAAACAGTTTTTCCTTGTACTGTTGATGAGCCCACATTAATGCTGAGATGAACCTAGATTTGTTTTCTTAGCCCACATCTTCCTAGAACTGAACCTATTTTCTTACAAAGCCACCAGATCCTTTTTGGATCCTGCTAGCATTTTAACTTCATGTTAGTCATTTTGTGAAGAAGAGACTGAAAAATAGAAAGACAGAAATAACTATTTTTTAATTTAAATTATAAATTTCTGTGCACATGGCAAAGACTGGAAAGAGTTATTCATATTTTGGATCTGGAAATTTGCAGCACACACACATCACGCTCAGAAGCGTTTCCAGTTCCCCACTTCTTTAGTAGCAGCTAAGATTGTCACATAATCACAGCATAGAGAAATTGTGGAGCTGGTATGAAGAAAAGTAACTCTATCCCAGCCAAAACCAGCCTGAGTGTTTAATGGGCAGACACTCCAAGCCTCAACAGCCTCAAGCACTGGTGGCACTGTGAACACCCTTGTGAGATGGTAGAGAGCTCTAGTACCTCCCCTCAGTACTTTCTCTTTCCTAAGCTCTATCTCACGTTCAAATCAAAGAGATAAAAAATGCTGCATGGTGACATTTCAAGAGAAAGAGGAGGACAGACTGTCATTTCTAATCATCTCCCAAAGCCCCAGGTGTCTTGGGCCCACGTATGCACAGCTTCTACGTGTGAAAGCAGAAAAGGAATCTAGGGGCCCATTCCCAGTTCTGGGGAATATCATTAAAGAAAGATACAGTGGGATGATGCCTTATTCAGAACATGGCACCAACATTGGAAAATCCCTGGAATCTACCAGAGATACCATTTCACCACAAGGCACAACCTATACTGCTGCCAGCATTCTCCTCTGTATCACAAACCCAGAGTATCTGACTGGGGATTTCAACTAATAATATCGTGCTAAATAGGAAAACAAGATATAAATAACTACATTGTAAAGTCTTATGTAGGAAGATGAAGACACTGCACACATCTTCGCAAAGAATAGGTTGAACAGCCCTCGTATAATCCAGATATGTTCTCTTCTCCTTACTGGCACAGGGAACCAGAGCAGACCTCAGCACTGAGGGAGCATTGCTAGCTCAACACACCAAGGCAGCTTTGGGAACTTTATCGTTTTCACAATCTGATTGATTTCAAAGGTCACCCCGGAGGAAAAACCTCAATCTGGCTCCTGCCGACACAGTCGTTTCCCACAGCCAGTATCTATTCTCTGCTCTTGGCACTCGCTCAGGTGGTGGGATGTGGGTTGCACTGTGGGTATCTGCATCTTAATGGAAGTCTATTTTACTCCCCCAAAGCCTATTGTTCATTTGGAGGCATGGAGCATTACTGGTTGTTTCATACTGGAGGTCTTAAGACAGGTATACACACCAAAGAAATAAAGACTTTCTGAGTCAGAAAAAACTTTGGAACTAAAGGATTATCCTAAAAAATCTGAGATGCCTAAAATACTATAGTAATTCAGACTTAAAACTATTCAGAATTCCTTTTAATCAGCGAAAAGAAATGCCCTCCTTTCTTCACTTGACATCTGAGTTCATGGTGGATGAAAATCCAATCAGAGGAGCCTATCAGCACTAAAACAGCTCTCATGTTCCCCAGGTGATGACTCTGGTTTACAGTTTATCACAGAACAACTCCTTTGAAAAGCCCATACAGTAAGGGTCCCAATCAGTGTGACTAGTCATTGCTGTAGCATAGATGGAAAAGATCAACGCCACACCATTAAAACTGCAATCCAGGAGAATAAAATTAAATATTAAACAGAATTGATAAATAGAGATGAATCTATAGGATTTTGTGAGAAATGGCTTCGTGTAGATAAACTGTTCTAGACTAAACATGTTGCACTAATGAAATTCAAGAGGTTGTTCAGTCAAGCCATGCTGAAAATTAAGTTCTACCCAATCTTCATAATCAGGAATAATTTTATTGCTGGAGGCCCAAATCAGTGGCCTCTTTGTTACCTCCTTTACCTACTTCCCAGGTGAAATGTTTTTCATCTCATGTTCAAAGAAGCAAACTGAAGATATGGAGGCCCCTCATCTGAAGATATCTAAGAACATGTTAATTTAGAAAAGGTAAGATAGGAGTTTGAAATCAAAATACTCTGTGTTAAGGCTAAGCTAACAAGCTCCTTTCAAATTAAATGGGGGCGCTTAGGGACTTAAGCCAGCTTTTATCCAGGTATGTAGTGTACAAAAGGCTTCATATTCCATTAACTGTGGTGAGTACCTCCATAAGCCCTACATAAACAAAAGGAATGTCACACCTGAAGCATCTTTTGATTCATTTTTATCTCGAAAGAAAACGTTAGCCAATGTAACTAAGTATCACAACCAAAACTTTTGAGCAATCTTGGCAGAACTGCAAAATTATGCTATTATTACGGCTGAGGAGTTTTCTGCCAGTAGAGAAAAGGGAATTTGCAGTGCTGTGTCTCACAAAAGACAGGAAGGCTTGACAGGTTGATGGGCAAGAACGATGCACACTCTCCCTCAGCCTCAGTGAGGCAGCAGAACCCTCCACAGCAAGTGCCCCCCGCCAGAAAATGGCCCCAACCTTGTTACCAGCCTTTTAGGCCCTTCTTGCTTACAAAGAAAACCATTTCAATTTTGAGCCTGCAAATCAATGAATAGGTTTTCTTTCCTGCTAAAACAGGCCTCAGATTTGTTATAGTGAATAAGATGCTTTCAACCCTGTCTGAGAATGCCTCATGGCAAGCAGCTCTGCTGGTCAGTGCCTGCTCACCCACCCACCCAGAGCCACATCACTGCCACCTTCCTCCTCCCACCCACGCCTCGCTGCTCCCATCTCTGAATGACGGCCAGCACCTCCCAGCTCTACAGGAATAAATCTCCAGACCACAAACCTCGAATATCCCTTCCTCCTCCTGCCCCCAAGGCAACGAGTTACACCCTGTTTAGCTTGAGTCACGACTTTTCTTCCCATCTTCTTCCCATGCATTTTAGCCAAATTTATAAACAGAGGAAGAGAACGCTAGAGGTGCCATCAGAGGGATGAGCAAGGGATGCCTGCTCCGCAAGAGCCGCGCCCAAGGGTGCTCACTCAGCCCATACAGAGCGGGGCAGCCCAGAAAACACAAAGGTGCTGTTCCCAGGGGAGGGAAAGCTGCCTGGGCAGCCGAGGAAGGAACACGGCAGGCAGGGGTGGCGATGCTTGCCAGTCAATTCACACCTCGGCATTAGCCCTCTTCCCTGTGCACATATGGGCTGCACAGCCAACTGCCCAGCTGCGCACAGCCCTCCCTCACTGCAGCCAAGCAGAGAAAAACATGGCATTTTCCTACTAAAATGCCCCACTTTACTGCCACAATAAATCTTTTTCGATATCTTCTCTTCTGGATCTGCTTTCACGTATGCATTATTAGATATTCAATGGAACAGCTATTTCTAAACAAACAGCAGGTGTGATATCTTTTAAGTGAATGCAAATATTATGTACATAGCCACAGTAAAGGGAGAGAACAGAGCAGTCAGTTTAAATCCTGCTTCCTTTTACTGATTTTCACAGTGACAGTAGTAAAGTATTTGTAGGGAGCTGATACAATATAACACAAAGTGAATTAAAATGAAAGGAAAAAATAAAAAGCTTACTTCAGGGACTAACACTTTCCCCCTTCCTACACATAAAGACACGTGTAGCTGTGTTAACTCTGGACACCACACATTTGATATGTATGTATGTAAACTTAGACACAAGTACATAGCTTGTTGTTGTAACTCAGAAATAAAGTACATAAGAAGTAAAAAAAAAAAAAAAAAAAATTGAAAACCAAACAAGGTTTTTTCAGCTATTTCTCCTAGAAACACCAGAAAATTCTTTGTATTTCATCTTGGGGTATGGACATTAGTAGTCATTCCCTGACAATTCTATGAGAAGCTTTGAAGCTATACAAAGTTGGTAAAGTCATTATTCTTGTCGCACAAAATTATCTTCAATCCTTTTGTTTGCCAAACCGCCAAAAAGATGACATTATTTCAGAATATTCCCTGAGTAACGCAGAGCAGCAGATTGTGGAAGTAACAGATATTTTGCTTTGGTGGATAAAAATCAGGGGAGAAAAAGAGAGAGAATCGGTTCATAAAACCACAACTTGCGTAACTGGTTTTGCTTAAATGAAAAACAAATCAACTGATCATTTCCTGGCAGATGAAGCATTATATTCAAACAGAATTTAAGAATTTTATTCTTTAATTATTTAGCCGTATTCTTACCCTCTCTCTCACTCTATTCCCTTTTTATTTAAAAACTTGCTTTTAAAGTAGATAAATTTTGAAGGAGAAACTCTGTCTCAAACGACAGAAAGTTTGGAAAGGAAAACATCAAAACCAAACCATGTCGAAACAACGTATTTTTAAAACTTCCCTCCACGCCTCCTCTGCTGTTTAACTTTCTCTCTGGGCAAAACTATTCTAAGAATTTTATAACACTAATAATGTATTTTTTTAATCCCCCAGTCCCACCCGTCCATAGACGGGTTTTAGATGGATTTGTCAATAAACTGTTAATACTTTGTTAATAAGCAATGGCACAGCCTTGGTGGGGGAGTTTCCCAGGTGAGAGCTGAGCTCTCATGGATCCAAGTTCATCACTTGCCACATTGCTAATGAGACAAGTGCAGCCCAACACGAGGTTAATTGTCAGAAGCAATAATCTAAATTAAACTGGCCAACATTCAAGTAAAAGGTACCATTTAAAATATCCTTTTCCAATGAAAGCAATCTCAGGAGTTTATTTGCCTACTCAATATAGAATTCCAGGTTTTAAAAACCCCTTCTTCTTCCCCTCCAAGGAACCAAAGTAATTATTTTTAATACAGTGACATATGTTAGACAAAAGTATTAAGGAGGGGACTTCATTCCACTCCAAGTCTCAATGGAATTTTCCCTTATGTGATCACACATCTGAGCTCAGATTTTACCCTAACCAATGAAGATTTTTTGTTAAGCAATTGCTATTAGCTGATGAGAAATCCTTCCACAAATAATCCTGAAACATGGAAGATCCAGTGTGATGTTCCCAGCACTGACAAATATAATTAAAACAACATGGGGAATTTAAAAAAAAAAAAAAAAAGTGAGAGTTCACAAAAACATTTGAGAAACAGCTCAAGTCAACTCCAAGCTCACTTGATTTTGGCTGGGACTCTGGGCTCACAACAGCTTCAGCCTGCCAAAGTAAATATAGCCACCCATTTGTTCCTGATGCTTTCGCCCAGGGAGGGACCTGCTCCTCTGCTTTCCCCTGCTACGATAATGACATGTCTGCTCGGATTTCACTGGGGTTCATATCCCTGCCCGCATTTGAAACAATTATTAGTCTGCTAATTGTGAGAAGAAAAGGACTGAAGTGCCACCTCGTACTGACATAATAACCAATACCTTCCAGATAATTATTATCTGCTGTAATTAAAATAATGCGCATCATTTAGGCAAAAAGTTTAAAAATACCTTGGGGGGAGGTCGTTGGGGATGTAATTCCACATAGGGAATGTGTTTAATTGTGGTTGCAACCATACAGGACAAATAAAGCATTTAAGATAAATATTATTCATTTACACCACAGAGTTAGTATAAAAAAGCATCTAATAAACATGAATGTTGTGGTTGTAGCTACAATGCTTTATGCATATGTTTACCCATACAGAATGACTGCAACAATAAAAAAAAGTAGCTTCCAATTAACCTTTTTTGTATTTTTAAAATTATTTAGTTCTTTGTAATTTTTAAGAAAAGCTGGTAAGTGGATACAGAACTCCTTTTCAAAGCACTCAGTCATCTATACCTAATCTCTCCATAGTGACCACCAAAATATCCAGGTTTTCAGAACACCTTAATTTTAGCCTTGAACATGAGATCATTTTAAGGTGGGTAATGCAGTGAAAAACCTCTCAAATGCAACAAGAAAGAAAAATGCCTCACAAAATACTAGGTAAGACAGTGGATTCAAGTAAGTAATATTAGAAAAAAAACTGGCTGAGCTTTTAATGATATTGCACAAATGCCTTTCTTTTTCTAACACAAAGTTGAACTCTTGAATCACTACAGATGCCTTAGTCTAAGAGGTAGCTGGCAAACATGATGGCATGAAAAGCATCTTGCATTAGACACGGCCAGTTCCAGATTAAGATGCTGACATGAACTAGTTAGAAACATTTTTACATTTCTCTTTTTCTAAATTCCCATTTGGGAAGCTGCTGGTCCCTCTTCCAAACTTATGAAATTCAATCCACAACACAGAAGCTTTGTCACATTCCACTCCTTGGATGCATTGGCCAGTCTGCCTACTCAGGAACCCAAGGGGAACGTACAAAACAACGCTGTCAGTGTACTAAAATGAACTCTGGAAGATCAACAGAAACACTTATTTACCTCTGTTAACCAGCACAACCACCAGCTAAAGATGACTTTTTGAAGACAAACAGACAGTGGCAAAACAAAGAAGATTCTAGAGTTCCTGGACTTTGATGTAGGTACTAATCCTAGCCTACTGCCAGTGCTCTTCCTGCCTGATTCTTAAGTGCATACAAAAGCAAACAGCAGATGGTCAATTCATAAGACCAGCAATATTGGCATAATCAACACAGAGCCACCAGCCTGTGCCCACATTCAGGCGAGCAGAGGCTGACTGATCAATTCTGAGCGAAGACCAGAGATGCTTGGAGAACAGAAAGGACTTCACTCACCAGGGCACCCTGAGTAAGGTTCTTCATGGTCCAAGGTAACACATTTACAAAAAAACATTTTTCATTTCTTCTCCCATATAGTGGTTTGTTCTCTTTCTCCTTTTAAATCTCAATCTCCTGTTTCAGATGTGGGAAATGAGCATTTTAATCCTCATTTCTCCCCAAATGTTATCAAAGGATAATAACACACTCCCAGTTAAAAATGTAAGGAAATACTTTAGTGAATAACTGTTATAGACGTAAGGAGACAAAACTGTTTTGTTTCCAGCATTTACAGCAATAAAAAAACGTCCAAGCAGCTTTTCTAATTGGACTAAAAAGACACTAGGCAGCATCCATTTTATCAGTTCTGTTTCTGAAGCTTGTGCTTCATCGTTTCATTGCTGATTTGAAGAAGGGCACAACTGCAGTAACGTCAGACCTGTTAAGTACTCAGGACACGGAGGGTTGAATAAGACACACAACATAAAACAGCCTTGGTTTTTTCCTTTTTCTCTCAAATGAAGTAATTTACCACAGAAGCCTCCTTCTTGCCTGACACTTTGCACTTCCAGCAGCCAAGGAGCAAAAGGCACATTAGACAGCTGTAGGACTTCTTTCTGGAAGAAATGCAACATCTCCTGTCCAAATCCAAAGACAATGATCCTAACCTGGCAAACTATCCAGCAGCTATGTAGGCCAGACTGGTGATAGTTAGCTATTTCTGTCAGTTTAAAGCCCAAACTGCAAATGCTTATACAGTCTTCTTACAGATTTAACAACTCAAGCACGCCAGGTGATGACCACCTTTGCAAGGCTAAGTTGCTATTTATCACTGTTTAGAATTAAATAAAAGCACAAAACAGATTTTGAAAACGTAGAGCACATTCAAAAAAATTAAACTCTGCTCCAAGACCTAACACAGTAATAGACTCTCACAGGAATAGCTATTTCGCTGGCAAGATAGTGCAATAATGCAATTACTGCCATTTAATTAATTTATATTCTCAAAATCTGTCTCCCTACAATTTCTAAGTATTTCGCTCTAACATCAAGACAGGATTTTCTGCCCTGGTTTGCCATAGCAACCCTTGCAACAAATGGCAGTTGTCTATAAAAAGGGGGGACTCTTTGAGCATGCATGCATGGTTTGGTATGGTTTGTTTTAAAGCAGGTCAGAGCACAATGCACCTTTTCTATCGTGTGGGATTGAACACCAACAAATCTCACTTCAAGGGCTGCCACGCTCCTCTGCAAAATGAAATGACGCTGCTGTTAAGTCTGGATGTAATTACAGATATGAAAGGATGGCTACGAAAGTTGCTCGTATCTTCCTCTCCCTCCCCTATTATAGATGTATTTGCCATACAGCTGTTAACATCCTGAGCAAGTAACATGCAGCAGACTTAACATTTCCTTTCATTTTTAGTATCCAGTGGTGGCTGCTAAATCACATTTACCACTAAAGAATGAGACTTTTGTGTGTCTATTGCAAGCAGAGCTCTGCCCTGCCTGCCTGTGCAGCCCAGGGCAAAAGCTATACCAGGAAGCCTTGACCTCCAGCCCAACAAGGACACTTCAGTAGGGCTAAGGGTAATCCCAACTTCTCCTTGCTCATTCAGCTTCTCGAGCTGTTTGAAGCAATCATTACCAACACAGCCACATTTTGCGGTCATGTTATAAAATGAATCATTGTTCAACAGTCCAAGATTGCTAAACTTCTTTTATGTGTGGTTTAGAGTAGAGTCACTGGTTGCTCAGACCCCTCAGAGCTGGACTCCCCCCAGTCCAGGCACAGCAGGGAAAGCGCTCGTCTTTGGCACTACTCCAAACATACGATGGTGTAACCAAGCAGCATTTGGCCTCTAGTGTTCCTTCTCACCAGTTGCCCACGAGATAGCCAAGATTTTTTTCAGCCACTTCCATATGAAGAGCCTTTACCTCTAAGAATCTCTTTTGTGCAGTTTTAACACCACAACTTCTGGGAATTAAAATATCTACCGCTCTTTTTGGGGTACTCTGAATATACCCTCTGAAACATTACTTCTCAGTACATGTTCCTCCAGGCATAATTCCTGTTTTAAGAGAGTCTGTAGAATATCTGATGTTGGGATTTGGTAGGAGTGAATGAATGCTCCATTATTCACCCTGGTGGTACAGCAGTGGTTGCTCTGAAGTTTTACAATGCAGTGTATTGCTGTAATGACATCATATGACATCATAAATCTCCCACAATTTCTAAAGCTTCTGATGAATGTTTCTCCTTAAGAACCTTGTTAATAAATTAAAAAAAAAGACTTAATCAAATAAAAATCTTTTGCATTTGTATATTATTTAGAAGTCTACAGACAAGTATTAACCACGTTGTGCTTTAAAACGAAAACTCTTTTACCTTAAGCTTCACAGAAAGAAAGCACCATCCTGATATACAGATGTAGTCAGACAGGGTACCTGCTTTCCAGCCTATGTGAAAACCTCACAAAATATATGACTCTTAATTTGAATTAATATTTCTAAAAAGTTGTCTGAAAACAAAAACTTACTGTATTTCTCATTACTACCAAGTGTTCATATTTCAACCACAAATAGTCCAAATTAACAACTATTTTCCCCTTCTTTTAAAACCTTCCTACACACACACACGTATTAGTGAAGTTAAAGACCAACTTCTCAGTCCTTGCCAAAACAGTGGATATTTGCTATCCCAACCTTCAATCAAACACAGACACACATACACACAACTAAAGCAACACCTTACCCTACTTTAAGGCTTCATGTGTCTCCCTACTCTCTGCAGCTTCTTCCTTCCTCCAGTCTTAAGGAAAGTACTTGAAACCAAGTCAGATCTTACATATATTAAGACACACATGGCTCCTTACTTTCAGTCTCAGAGTTCCCACACTTCTGGCCTCTGAGAACACAGGCTGTCTTTCTCCATTGCTCTGAAGTGGTAGGAGGGTTTCTACAGGCAATCCCTATTTTGTTGTCCCAGTCTTAGTCACTGCATCTCAGATATTCACATAAGCAAGCAAGAACCCAAACCCAAGCTTTGATTATATATTAGAAATAACAATCAAATTACTCTGAACATCTTTAAACAAAAGTTCTGCAAAAGGATGGCTTTCATATATGGAAAAACATTCTGTAGTAAAATGTCTTTGGCCTATATCTGATTAAACTCCTGATTGAGTTTGATTTTCCATATTAGGATACAGCTGAAAAATTACATGGATGGAACACCTCAAACAAGCTCTTTGCAAACAATCAAGTATAGGATCAGTAACCACATACTGATATACATAAAATTATGTGAACCTGTGTTGCCTATGATCCCAACCTGCCCCACAACACATTATTTACTTTTTCATATAAAAGAAGTTTGAAATACAGCTTGAAATACATCTGGAAAAAAAAATCATGTTTCAACCTCTGCCCTCAATTGCATCAGTGGAAATCAAAACCTCCACTGACTTCAGAAGCATTTGACTTTATTTACAGTTCTGTAACTGAAAACATGGCTTAATTTTCTGTTAAAGAATCCCTTATTGAAGCTACAGCACCAACAACTATGAACACTAGCATCAGTGTGTGAGATGATTTTGGACCATACATCACAGCACTGGATGCTCATTTAATTTTTCTATTTCATTTAGTTTTCACACCAAGACAAAACTTTCTAGTTCCATTTTTGGCCTTACTACAATAGCAGAACCCTGATTTCAGTTTCCACCATTGTGAGGAATATTTTTCTCTGAGATATGCACCTCATGCTTACGTTTTAAGAGGTCAGGACATTATGTTTTTAAGGGGTCAGGACATTATGTCTACTACTACCAGCTTTTTCACTCCTGTTCTTAACTCTTCCTACTAAGGATGCGAAGTCCCAAATGACATTGTCAGCCTGGACTTCTCTTGGCTGAAAAAGCCATGTTTGTGATGAGCAGTTCCTGCTTTGGCATCTCTGGTCCTTTCCCACCTCTTCACAAGACATCTGCTGGAAAGCACTGCTTTTCCATAACCTTTGCTAAACTCCATTAGCTACCTTAGGTCACTTCCAGCCCCAGTTTCTATCAATCCCTGTGCTGTTCTGCCAGAACATCAGTAAGATGCTAAATAGTACGTACAGTTTTAGGGAAATATCTAATCTGCTGTTTTTGAAAGTTCAGATTGCTTTGTTGCCAACAGTTAGGAATATGATAACAAGGTATTACTTAGTACTGAAATCCTCTCTTTTTTTTTTTTTCTGGGAAGTATTAGAAAATGTATGAACTGTCCTATAATATTCAGTGGTTTGCTGAGCATAACTATGGTCCAGCCACATGCCATAGTGTATATATAGCCTTACAAGTTTATAACATACTGAGGTTTCTGCTTAATTTAAATCTGCTACTGAATTCTAATATCCATTTCTCTCGTTTCCCCATCTCCACACATCCCCCACCTGCACTCAGTGCCAAAGGCTGAGAAGTAACAAAAGGGCCACAGGAGGCCCCAGGCATGTTTGAAACCAACCCAGCCCCATGCAGGATCACACTGTCACATGCCTGCACACCCGCAAAGTAATGTGCTTCAGAAAGCAAGACTGCATCCCAAAGTTACCAACCAGCTTCTTTTTGTTCCCAGCAAATTAAAATGCTTGGATTCTTTTCTATTCCATGTTCTCATGCCAAAGACAGGATCATGCTAACAAGCTTCTGATGGAATCCTCTAAGCGTTTTTTTTTTTATCTTTACAAATTAAATTTTTACAGAGAAGATGAAGCTCCCCTCGTCAAGAGCCCCAGAAGTATGGGAAACAAAATGTCAAGAATTAACAATGCCAGATATTACACTCTCACATGGGGTTAATTTTTTTTCCACACCTCATGCAGAAATCTGTCCCACCCATCAGATGAGCTACTACACTTCTATTAGAGTTCTGGCACCTCCTTCTGTACAGGCATAGCCCTTTTGCTATAAAACATGTTATATAAAAGACTTAATCCATCAAGCACATAAATAAGGCATTTTTTTGCTTCCAGACTTGAACTGATCACTCCTCACATAAAACAGCATCTTCTTCCCCCCAAATACTACATCACACAACTAGCTGGATGTAAAAAGACATTCAGTAGGTGTATGAGATTGGGGAAACCAGGACCAGCCATCCCTAATATAGAGAAATTGTTACAACACAAGGCCTGACTCAATGGGGCCAATGCTCCATGACAAAATTAGAACATATTCCATCTTTCTCCCTGTTAAGCAACAAATTGCACCTCTCAACTGTTCTGGGAAAATAACTGCAGGTTTTGTAAAAGATAAATGCTGTGCTAATATAAGAAGTTACTCTGTCATAAACCAATTAGCTTTGTATCTACAAATATGTGGACAAGGGGCTGCCCACCTACGACAGGATATGCATGCCACAACTACATTGCTGCAAATGCACATTGAGATACACATCTTGCCATACTGCACATACAATGGTTTTAATAGTCCTAAATACAGTTCAATTAACAGCAGCTTGCATCCATACCCAGTTCCTGGATACGTGACCAGATAAAATCTAGAGAAAATGCCAAGCACTCAAAGGAAAACAAAGTACACGCTATCTATTAATTGCACTGGAGTTAACACTGCCATCATGTAATCCTTGGTGAAAACATGACTTTTTTAATGTCTTTTTTTTTTTTTTTGGTGATCTATTAAAAGACATTCTATTTAAACAGCATTGCACAATTTCCAGACAACTGAATCTGTGAAAAAAGCCTTATGGCTTTGTGTCAGGTCTTGCCATATTATTATGGTGCAAAGGCTACATAAATTTATCTCCTTCTAATTCTGGATTATTTTAAAATATGAAGACACTGGAGGGGTTTTTTTTTTTCCATCTGCAGCTAAGATTTCTCCATCTCCTTCACATTTACATGCAAAATGTGAATTTGTGCACAAGAGACCTAGATAAAAAAAGACAAGGATTTGGGAGAAGCCTTGAAAACGTACGATGGAAATTTTGTAACAGCCCCTTCTTCCACAAAATTGAGGTTGCAACCCTGGGGCATCACAGTACCATGGCAGTGCTACAGCTGGACCTGCAAGTCCATCCCAGCTTTGGTCAGCAAGAAGAGTGGGACAGGCATTTGCTGGACCTCAGTGGCCTGGTGCTGGTGCTTACTACACTACCAAAAATCACACTGCTGTCCCTCGCAAAGCCACGACATTGCTATTACACACAGTGTAGAAAAACTTGTCTCTCTCTCCTTTTTTTTGCTTTCTCCCTCCCTACTTTCCTGTACTGGCAAACACTCAAAACTGTGAAGCATAAGAAGTTCTTGCAAAATAAAGTTTTAATACAGAGCTTCAGAAAGCTAAGGGGGGGGAAAAAAAATCTCATCTTTGCGTGATTACAAAAATGTTCCTTAACCTGGTTATTGAAATCACTTTGGACTATTAGGCATAATTTTTTTTTTAAAAGGTAATCCACATTTCATCATAAATGCTGAATTTTTTGTCTCATCACTCAAACCAGACCACAGAAGCTCTCTAGCTGAAATTATTACATTCCTTTTCTACTCACCTTTATGAAGTGACATCCTACCCTTCTGGTGCCCTTCTAGAAGAATTCACAAATCCATCCATACATTGGGATTTAGACAATTTGGCATTGATCTTTTAGTATCTAGGAATAACAATCAGCCTAACAGAAGCAGCTTTGTATTAGTAAACTTCATAATAAAAGTACTTCTGGATAAAAAAATAAAAGAACGTCTCTATTATGCAATTTCAAACTATTCCTTGCGATAACTTCATTAATTCAGCTTTTCAAAGGTCAGTATAATATTAATTTGTTCCTTGCACTAAATAATGTATTAGGGTTTAATCTAAATTGGTTAAACAGACGTTCGGCAACATTCAAAGAGCCTTGGCACCAACACTGACAGTGCAGTACAAAATGGTAAGTGTACTATAAAATATTTTAAACTTTCAATGCCGGAATACAATTCTATAAGGAGTCACAGAAGACAAATATTTAATAAATGCCAGTTTCTAGTGAATTTTGCCATAAGGTTAATATTCAGTTCTCAGATTACTCTGTCACTTGGTACTATTCAACACCCTGTTGTTTCCAAAGGACAACCTACTGTGTTTTCAAGGCACAAAGGCAGAGCTGTTCAGGATTCCACCAAAGTCCCCAAGAGGGAGGGACATCCTAATTGTGCAGCAGAATGGCATCCCCTCACGTTGTGTGAAAACAATGGAGCCAGGGTAGGACCTACATTTCCCTTTGCATCAGGGAAATGCACCACATGCAGTATAATGTTCTATATATCATCTCCAAGAGAAACCAGACATG
>WAAE01000060.1:0-144847 GCA_013400495.1 Nicator chloris
TTGGTTTTTGTTTTTTTGGGTTTCTTTGAGTGAGGGGAAGGGCAGGAATGGTGCATATAACTGACTCTTTGCCACGGGTTTTGGGAGGAACGTATTTAACATGATAGGTGCAGAAGCCATATGACCTTCTTAGTTAATAGAAACCAACAAGATACATTTGGGCAGCTGAAGGGGCAGAGAAGTCAAGTCTTCATAGCTTAATCATCTGCCAAAGAATTGCTGGGTTACATGAAAGCTGAATTCTGCTGAAGATTTACAGCACAGATGTAGAGGCTTCTGGATAGTCACAGGAACTCATTGATCCCTCCCTCTTCATTCTGATAGATCTGAAATCACTTCAGGATGATCACAAAGGCCTCAAAGTAAGTTCAGGCAATCTCTTCTGTTGAACGACAGCCATGCCTCTAAATTTACCAAGTTTGAAATCCTAAGACAAAGCATTAAGCTGAGTGCTTTTCAGTACTTAAATATGAGTATTTGCTCCCAAACAGCAACGCGGAATAATATCCCAGAGCTCATCACTGGACTTGAATGCATTTTATTTTAAAAAACCAAAACACAGTTTTTAAATCCTCTGGTACTCAGACTCCAGTGAGAGACTCCTGATAAACTCAATATGGGTAGAAGACCCTTTTGTCTTGTCCAGATCAGACTGTGTGACTTCAGACTATCAAATTGATGACCTCCATGCTCCTGATAACACTGCCTTCTGTAGGTCATACTCTTCATCTAGATGAGCATATGTAATTCATACTTTCTTAGAATAAAATATTTCAGTGACGACTATGTTTTATGTAATAGGCTGCTATATAACACTTAAGTATTAGTTGCGAAGATCAGTACTTGCAGGATAGTGCAAAAGAGCATTTTTTCTTTTCCTAAACATCAATATTTTTCTCTTCCAGCCTCCTCCATCTACTTACATTTCAGTCTGCAAAGAGCAACAGCCCTTTGTATGATAGGAAACTCGATCCTCCCAGTCCATTACTACAAAAAAACTTTGGAAACTGTTGGTCAGCAGTGGCCAAAGTTGAAAAGGGTGCACTGTATGTAAAGGAACTCTGAGGATTATGGCTTGAGTAGAGTTGCAGTGCCCCTGTGGAGCAGGCCTTCAGCTAAGCAGAATGGAAATGTGATACCTAGCAGCTCCCTCTTGCTCTTGGACAATTGTTGCACGTACACATCAACTGGTGTATATTCAGCTTGCTTTCTATCCTTGGTCTGGTTGTGATGTGTAAGATCTCTAGCTCAGGTGAGGTGACTGCAGAGAGTGTGGAGGTGTTTGTGCTTCTGACTCTGCTTGTGAAGTTTGTATTGTCCTGCAGTGCTTATTCTGTAAGATGTACTTCAAAAGGAGACATGTCAGGAATCTGTTATGAAACCACTTCAGTAAAAGCCACTCTAAAGAAGAAAACAAAAGTCACTTCAAGGGTTGTCCTTGTTTTCTAACCTCTGTTTAAGTTTGCATCTTCTGCCTGCTGTTTTCATCTTCTAAAACTTGACTGATACCTCCTCTTACTATACAACATTTCTAATAGGCAACCTCTCCAAAGTGGCCTTGTGTGTGTTGGTTGTACAGCTGAGAGTGAGGCCTCACTTTGTGTAATGGTTAATTATAATGTCAATGTGGATTCATTAGCATGACAGCTGTCACTGTAAATGGGTGAGCAGGGAGGCTTTTGGACCCCCTGGGGTCAGGGTAATTGATGTAGTGAACAGAATACTGTATTCACTGAACAATGGGATGGGTTTCCATTCTGACCCGAGAAGGGCAATCAGTGTAAGCGAGGGGAATCGATACCAGCTGAATTTTCATCCATGATCAGATTGATTCAGCCATGTTAACCTCCATGTGCAGATTATATTCTGCTGGAGCCTGGGTGACTCTAGCACACCCTGAAGCAGGACAAGCAAATGCTGATGCTTTCATTTTTAATATAAATCTTGAACAGACACAAGAGCAGCTGCAGTTTTGCTCCACCACTCTGATCAGAGGAAAAGGGGATCTGCCTGAACATCTGGAGGCAGTTCTTTATGTTTGTTTTGCCATTGCTTCCCCAGTTCTTACTCTTCTTGACATTTATTCTGCAGTTTGTCTTCCCTTGCCAAGTATGCCTTTGGAAAATGAGCAATACTGTTCTATTAGCTAACAGTGCAGTATTGCTCATTTTCCTTGAAGGAGCTTGCCCTGTGGAGTAGCACCATATTTGTGCTTCCTTTATGGGAGTCCTGGTAAAGGTTTGTGATATTTGATATCTACTACAGGTTTGTTTCTCTGCAGGTTCACCACAGATCCTCTGTTGCTATTTCTCCAAATGGAGTTTATCTCATGTTGACAATTGTTTCCTGTAGTATTTTTTCATCTAATTTTCTTTGTCTCTTAATGTTACTTGTACAGTTGACCAAACGTAGACAAAAGAAATATTGCTGGAAAGTGCAAGAGTTAAGAAAAATAAGGTGTTACTGTACAATTTGTAGGTGTCTTCTGTAATATTTGTAAGGAAACCTGAATACTAAATTCATTCCTCTAAGCATTGAGTTAGGTAAAAATAAGTTGAAGCAAAGAAACTCAGTAAATTTTACTTAAAGGTGGCAGTGACACCACTGTTCTGAGGTATCTTTTATTTCTTCCTTGACAAGGCAAGAAGTGCTCATTAATTCTTTTGCTGATGACAGAGAGAGGTATATAGAGACTTTCTTCTGTCTTAGAAGATTAAAAAAAATCCATAGTTCCCCATAAAAATAGAATATTCTTGTTTGAAATCATATTGAATAATAAAAGTTAGCAGATGTATGGCAAGACTTTTAAACTGCTGACAGCCTCCTTTGTCCTCTGCAGCCATGGCTCTTTCTGCAGCAGAGAAGCTGCATGCATTTTGGGGAAAAGCACACTCCAGTACGAGTGATTCATTGTCATAGCTCTCTGCTGGCTCTGCTTATAGTCAAACTTGAGTTTTGATCTCCTAAGGCTGACCCTTCCACATGAGGCTGATGTTGGGAGAAGCCTGGCCCTTGCTGGACCCTGCCTCCTCCAGTGTGGAGCTGGGGAGATTCAGATGTGTTTCAAGGCAGCTCAGGGGATGCGTCTGGAAATACAGAACACAGATGATGGCTGTAGGAGAACCGTCTGCAGGGAGAGAGGAAGTTCAGATACCTGGGGATTCAAATGGACAATTAACACCAGTACTGGGGAGATCTGGCTGAAGTAGAAACTCTGAGGCCAGTGAAGCAGAGCACAACAGGACTTTCTAACTCTTAAAGGACATTAAAATGCACAAGATGGGCAGGAGAGTGTGTGTGCGCCAGGGTGTGCTGAATGACCACTGTGTCACAGGCTCTTCTCTCACTTTTAAGGTTACTACAACTACCAAAAAGCCCAAGGTCCTTGCTCTTGAAGAAATATCACTCAGCTCCCTTGGTGAGAATCACACACTCCAGGTAGTGCAGGGCTACAAAGCCAGGGAGAGAGATTTAGCTTCAGGGACTTCTATAGAGCAACTTGCTTCTGAACACACCTGAGAACAGGAATTGCATGACAAATCAGTATACTTAAATAAACATCTTTTTCTCTCTAGCACCCCAACATAATCCTAACATTATATCTCTGGCATTTTCAGGCTTTTTATTTTCTAAGTCTGACGAAGCTCAAGTATTACTGGATGCTAAGACACATTGCCAGCCCTTTATTTGCCATCTTCGTCACCATGGGCAGAGATCTTTCTGCTCTGCAGGGACTGATGGAGTTTTGATTCAGAGATGTTGACATTTGGAGACAGGACAGCACAGTTCTTCCTTGCCACAGCCCACCAGACAAAGGTGAGATTGTTGCATACCAAACTTGCCCTTTCTATCTGTCATACTATTCTTGTTTAGCTGCACATTAAAGTGCAACCCTTTAAAACAGAAGAAAGGCTGTACAAATAATTTCCACCCCCAAAAAAGAATTATTTATTGCTTGACAAAAGTCACTCAGAAGGGTCAAAAAACCACAAAGCCTCTCCTGCCTTTGGCTGCTTAACTTTTGAAGGGAGGAGAGTGCAAATGGATTGTCTGAGATAACCAAGTATGGAAATGAGATTACTGTATCTGGAATGACTGTCTCAGTCCAGAACATCTGATAGGCTGCCCTGGTTCAGTGTTTTGGGGGTGTTTCACTGTGTTTATGTCAACATTTGTGTCTTTAGCTGCTTATTATGCTGGCTTTCTAGGCATATGTAGTGTGGGTAAATGCTTTTTTTAGTTGGAAGTATATCATTGGAAGCAGATTTCAGAAAAATGTAATTAATGAGCAAGAAAATAGATACTTTAAATAGCAAGCAAATCATGTGAGGGATTCTAAATTTGAACCAAAACTTGACAAGCATGTTTTCCAGACACTGGGAAAAAGTGACACTGCAGTTAAATTTGCTTTAGAGTAAGGGAAAGCACTGCAATAAATGAAGATCCCTAAGCACACATAGGGGCTGGAAGTGGTTAGAGTTAACCTACTGATCAGGGGACAATTGTTAAAATCCTCTGTTGAAAGGAAGCAACCTCCATGATGAAACTGGACTTGTATAATTCATCAAAAGGGCACTCTCTGTGCCTTTTCCACCAAATGTAGCAACCTACCTGGATTTAACACCGCATATTGGAAACTCATGTGTAAGATAGATACAATGGATATCAACCTGTACCTGGTTAAAATGTAAAAAAATTATTAATATTGATAAAGGATAGAGAAAGGAGAAAGTAGAGAGAGGGCACAATCATATTGGCTCCTGAGGAGGCTTGTGTATGCACACACCCATGGTGTCGCCTCTGTTGGTTGCATAAGTGCTTTTAAAACAATGAAATTACTTCCATCAGAAGGAGGAGAGAGATTCTTGCGTGATATGGCTTTTGGGGAAGAGGGAGGGGGAGTAGGAAGGTTTGCTTTTGCGATTTAAAAATATCTATGGCTGTATTTATACCAGCCAGGGAAGCTGTGTTGCCAAGTCTTTTAAAGCTTACAGAGGAAACACAACACAAAGCAAGAAAAATATCTGTGGAAGTACTTTAGAATGAGCTCCAGAGGGGAAAAAAAAAGAAAGAAAATTCCAAATGCTGCGTACTGTGTGGTCCTTAGAGGACTACTTTGAGGGAAGGAAGAAGAAAGGCTGTATAAAATACAAATGTACATACATATGCCTCCTGGCAAACTGGCTTGATGGTTGTGACCAAAAGCAAGAGGCACTTTTGAACTTTTCATTTTATTTGTTTCTGAAAAGAAGGAAAAGGCTCTACTGTAATAACCATCTTCCTAATTTTCTATTCTGAACAGTGTCAGAATTAAAGAGAGTGTGTACAGCAGGAGGAGATGTTTCATTTGGAGGAGGAAGGGAGAACCCTCCTGTGAAGAATTTCCGATTTGATTAGTGTTGGCTAAGAAATCAGGGGACACGTGCAGTGGGTTTGGTGTCAAATGGCTCAGCCAGAGCCATCATATAAGTAGAGGTCATAGAAGCAGCTCAGACTTGCACTGGGAAGGGCATCAGTCTGGGAATCTGGGGAACCACACAGTCAGGTAAGGATCCATATGCTCTGTGTGACAGAGACTGTGCACCAGGACGGGGGACAGTCCTTCCAACAGCCCTTCTGCCTTTTCCCTTCTCCAGCAAACCTTGTTTCATAACCACTCCCATCTGCTGTTTTTGGTACCAATCCTGGGAAGTCTGGCTATGGTTGAGCAGCGTTGTATTTCTCTGGGTACCCCTGACAGTAGCTGAACGTTTTTGAGAATCACCACCCTCTCAACTTGTCAAGAACATCTGGGCAAGTGAAACATCTGTGCTTCCTTCCTCAAACAGTTTTTCCTCCATGATGGAATGAGGTACCATTTCTATATAACTAGATGTGTGTGCAAAGTATTTTGTAGTCTCCTGAGAAACTGAATTAGAAAAATTATTTCTTTAATGACATATACTGGTATATGAATTTACACTTCAGAAAAGAAATAATATCAAGGGAGTTTTTCCCTAGTTTTCCCTAGTTTTTCACTGTTTATGGACTAGCACCTCTCCTCTCCTCCTCCCTAGCTAGACATAAGAAATAGAGTCTGCCACAGCTGACAGCAGAAGCAGCTGCTGCATGCCTGCAGTGCTCACATTTGGCTCTTGCTGTCCAGGGTTCTGCCATGCTGCCAATGTGTTGAAGAGGTTAATGTGAGCCTCAGAAGCATGCCTAGGAAATCTGTCCCATGGACTGACCACCTCCTTTCGACTGCTTCCGTATTTGGACACTAAGTGGAATGTATAGCCATGATCCATTTTTTTCTTGACAGAAACTGTAAATTCAGTGTAGTACATGACTTTTTTTCTATATGAAGTATCTAGGAAAATGTGTTTCCAGTGGTAAGATTGCCCACTTACTTGCCTATGAGAAGTAGGCAGATTAGGCAGAAATTCTAAGGAATAAAAGGATGTTATTCAAGTAAGTACTGAGCAGCTCAAAGAATAAACTGATTTCTTTTTTATTTAGACCTTTTCTGACCATGAGACTCTTATGTAAGGGATTGATGCATCAACAAAATCCATGTTACATCACTATATTGCAGCCTCCCTGCCCAAGGATGGTGGCCTACACAAACACATATAACTTCAGAGCTGACGTATACTCTGTTAAAAATAAAGCTAAGACCTTCTTTCCTAAAGCTCTTCATTCTTCCTTAAGAGTCCTGTTTTCATTTCCCTCTTTCTTCTGTGACTGTTAGGCATTCTCCCTGAGATCCTGGGGACTGTCAAGAGAAACGATGACATGTCTTCTCTTGCAAGTAGACCAGAAGTCTGCAGTGGCAGAGTCAGAGCTGATTGCCTATCTTATCTCAAGTCGCTGGTCTCTAATTCAGGCTTTGGCAAACAACTACCAGTCCTGTTTTTTTCTGGAGCTACAGGTTAGTGTTTAATGTATTACTTTTCTAGGACTTTGCCTATCAAGAATGAGAAAAAAACCTTTTGCCTTTTTTTGATAACATCTGGGAAGGGACTCAAATCAAAATTTCAAGTCCAGAGAGCCCAGGAGGTGAGAGGGTGAAGGACAGGGGACATTGTCCGTCACTGAGGACCTATTTTTCCAGTAACTGCCCTTGAAGGATGACAGGCCATGATTTATCAAATAGTAGATAAACTTCAAATCCAACAGAATTATGTCAAATTGACTTGAGAGATTCACTTTGTCCTTGACCAGTGGTGATTATTTTTAAATGTGTTTATTGAAGTGAGTTCCTTGCCAAGAAAGAACCATAATACAAAGGAAAGTCTTCCTTTGTCATTAACTAACTTTCCTTCATCACTATGTTATGAAAAAGATTTCTGAGCGGTCCAGTACCTATACCTACCTATCATCTATGACCCATAGGCCATGCCCCAAGGGTGACAGACAGATAGTATCTATCTGCAGGACAAATACCACCTTACCTGGGACATCCAGGCAGTTTAGTTCAGTAGTACATCTTTTCAATGCCACTGGATGAGTGAGTTGCTCTTAAACTTGCAACAGAACTAAGTGTAGCTTGCGTGGTCTCATTTTCAGAAATTCATGGCTGTGATTTTAGACTTCTTGATGTGGTCACAGTCTGGCTGTTTAGAGGAAATGGTGTGACAATACATATTTTTGATAGCATCTAGCTGAGCCATAGGAGCTGGTATGAAACAACAGGCTGTATGGTTATCTACAAACCCGTTGCATGAGCCCATGGGCTGCAAGGCTAAATTTGACTCAATGCATCTTGTATCTACTTCTTACTCAGAAGTAACAATCTGTCTTCAGAAAAAGATGGTTAGAGGAACTGTTGGTAGAGGGTAGAATAACTTTGCATACTAGGAGGTGATCACTGATATTTCCTGCTGCTGATCCTAGATTATTTCCTTATGTGGTAGTTCAAAGATGCCATGGAAACTAGCATGAGCAGTCTGGTTAGCGTGATGAGCAAACTTTGCTTTGCATGTCGGTTGAAAGAATGCTCAAACATTTCTGGTGCTGAATCTCAGACATGTGCATCCATGCTGTTACATTCAGCACAGTGTTACAGCAGCCTGCCCCTGTCTTGCCTTGCAGGAGTCCAGTCCATGCACCAGTCCATCTCTCTTACACGCTGAAGTCAAATGATTCACTGGAGGTTTTTTTCTGAGAGACATAATGATACAAATCTGCTGTCTCCACATTATTACAGTCAGGTATGGTCATGAAGCCTAGGAGAAAATATTTTCTTTTGAAAGTGATCTTCAATGATCCCTAGGTGTAGTACAACGGCCTGGTCATTTCAGGACTGACTAAAAGTTAAAGCACATGGCGTGATATGTGCATGGCATGATTTATCATGTTAATCTTTTTTTTTTGTCTTTTGGTGGTAGCAGTTGCTGTAGAATACTGCAATCAACACACTCCTTAAAAGAAATTCCATCACAGAATGAAAAATATCATGTTACAAAATTTGAATAGGAAATTTCTGCAATGCAGGTATACTTTTAAATAAGCAAGGCTCCACCCTGTGTTAGTGTGTCACTGTAGGGCAGGAGGGTTTTTGAAGTCTGTCTCCCACGTCCCCACTTAACATGCTTTGGATTGTGTTGTGAGGCAGTCCTGGAGGTCACAAACCTTGTTTCTTCTGTGTGGACTGGAAGCAGAGGATGTGTGGCCAGTGTGCTCCAGCTAATATGCTCTAAGTCCGGGGTAACTGGGCAAGTGCCAGGCTGAAGCATCCCTTCAGCTGAGTGCAGTGTGAAGCTGGGTTCCCTCCACCATTTTCTTTGCTCTTCAGATCCCCTCCTACTGCAGCTGAACTGCTTCCTACTATATATCTGCCCTTCATTTTTCCTAAGATTTTAACTTGTGGCACATGTTGTTTTCACTTGCTTCCTTTTTATTGCTTCAGTAATTTCATGGATTATTGAAACTTGACTACCTCAATCCATGGGTTGTTTTTGGTTGGTTGGTTTAAGCTTTCAATGGCTTCTGAGGTTTGGCTGTTTTGCCTCTACGGTACTTTTACCAGAAACTGGACATCATCTACAGCTTGTTTTGGAAGGTGATCAATCTGCTGCTTCTGCCACGTTCCAAACACCTCAGTAGTTGCTTCTATGTTGTAGTATGTGTTAATCAGTCAAGTCTGGTCTCCCTATCTGGCATGACACTTTTGTCTGCAGGTCTATCACGTGCCCAGGTGTGCGGGAAACTTCCTCAAGGCAAAATCTCTGATCAGACAAAGCCACTAAGTAACTTAATGGTACATTACCTGCTGAGTTTTAATTTTTTTTTATTAATCCATATAAGCAAGGCCTGGTGGCTCTTACCAAGAGCTTGATTTTGTAACACTAATACTACCCATTTTGTGGCTTCTGAACAATTCTGTACTGTGGTCTGAATTAAAAACTTCTTCTCTTTATAGTTACACCAGATTTATTGCTATGTTTGCATCATTATTTGAATGATTGGTATTCTACCGTATTGCTCTCTAATTCAGCATTGGTATATGCATAATGGGTGGGATTTTCAGTAGGGACTGCCATTACTCTAAGCCTTTTCCTGTTGAAGCTTGTGTAGTCTTAAATCTGCTCTTAATAAAGTGGATGAGTCTCACTTCTGATGACGAGGAAAGAGTTTTACCAACAGTCATCACTTCCTCAAAATCTTTCTTGTTATAAATATAGAGTCATCCTGTTCTCAGCCCCAAATAAAGTAGGGCCAGCCTTCTATGAAGTACTGACCTACTTCATAGTTACCACCTGTGTGTGCTGTTGTGGTACAAATAATTAACACTTCATGTGTATATAGTCCTAGCTGTTTGATTTCAAGCCAACGCCTATAACATTTGGCTTGAATGCTCTTTTACGAGTGCTGGAGTATGTGTAGTATTTTACAAGCATGCTACTAATCAACTTGGCCTCTGATTTATGTTTCATTATCAAGAGAGCTGAAACTGTTTAGATAATTCACAGGCAAGATACTGATGCTTTCTGTTAGCGAAATAAAAAAAAAGTAAGATCTATCAGCATGTAATATGACCATAAAATTAAGCACAGCCACAGCATCCCAAACCAGACCGGTTGAATCATTGCAAAAATGCATTTGAAACCAGGCTTTCGCTTCCAATTCTTGCAGTACATCAGGGAAACTTTCAACTGCTCCCTGGTAACAATAGACTTGGCTCCTGACAAACTGGTGGGAAGGAGAGGAAGCCTTTTCATTTTCAGTGTTGAGACAAAAGAAACATGACTTCTTGTAAGTGGAATTAGCCTTGAGCATCTTGAGGTGGATTTTCCCTGGATTCTCTTGCTGATATAGCACACCATCCTTACCACATGCTGCCATGTGACTGCTGTGGAAAGCACTTCCCACCATGACACCTAATTTTGTGGTTTATGATAGCACCTTACTAAGCTCAGAGAGGCAGCAACTTGTGCCTGAAGCACAGCAGGCCTTCACAGTGAGCCAAAGCTAATGGGTACCTTGGACAAGCCATCCCCAGAGCAGGAGGATCAGCACTTGTGGCTGCTCTGCTCAACCACTGATGACAGATGCCTGTCACTGAAATGCACAGCAAATAATTTGCTGGGGATGACATCTCTGTCCCTCTTCTCACCCAGTAGTACCCTGGAGGCTGCGTCTATGGTGTCTCCCAGCCCTGTCCACTCTGGCACAGCCATGAGGAGAGGCTGCCAAGCTCCACTGTGGGATCAGAGAACTGGGGCTTTTCCCTTCTCCTTCCAGGCCAAATTGTTTGGGTAGTCCCACTCAGACCTGTTGTTCTTACTGTCAGGATCCTCAGTTGACCTTGTTATCTTTACAATGACCTTATTGGTCAGACAACACACCGTGCTTACAAAAGGACCTAAGCTAGTTCATGTATTGGAATACTAGTCTTGATCCAGCCCTTAACAGTTAAAGGAGTATTGAAATTTTCAGGCCAAGACCTTGAGAAATAAGATTTTAGTAGCAGAGTGACATAAGCCATCCTTGTTGCACTTTCCCTCTTCAAAAAGATCCCAAATTCTGCAATTCACTCTGTTCTGTTTACCAGAATATCTGAATGGTTCTTCATGGTCTCAAATATCATCTTACATATGCTAATATAGTAGTTAGTCAAAGAATTTCATTGGTTCATTCATTAAAATTAAAGATTTTTTTGGATGGAGTACAGAAAAGCCAAAGTTTGTTTTGGATGCTAAATGTAAGTGACTGAAAATCTGCTGATGTTTGTTATTCTACATTAAACCTTTAAATGAGCTAGGGATTGGAGAACATGGTACATGGACCATGCATGGAATGAAGGAAACAGAATTCTTTTTGCAGCATGACGTCAAGGTGTGCACACCATTTTAATGCCTTCTGTCAATCTTGACAACTGCTCTTCAAATTCCTGCAAGTTAAATAATCAAGAATAGTTCCAAATGCACAATGATCTGAGGACAAATTATCTTCGAAATTGCTGTGATCAAGAAATATCAGAACATGTAGTACAGTCAAGAGATGAAGAGAAGCCAATGCCCACCACATGCTTAAATAACTCAGCAGATGGTAAGCCACCCAAGCTGCCTGATGTTGTCTGAGGTGAAGATCCAGAAAAGTGCTTGCCTTTGGACCTGAGCCTAGAGGAGCACCTGGGATCTAGCACTTTGCTATCCAGCTTGGCTGTGGGAGACAGAAACACAGGTTTTGAAGGTGGGTGCAAGGGTCAACAGATCACAGCCTGCTGCTTCTTATGGTGGAGTCAGTTATTGTGCTGTGGGTGGTATGGTATAGACTCCTCATCCAGCAAAAGAAAAATTCAGGCTGCTCTAGCAACACAGGTCATAGTTCCAGGTACTGCACTTACAACTAGCTGAGGCCTGCAGATTTCTAGCCCAAAACACATAGCTCCTTCCAGTGCTTGGTCCATTATGATCCTTCTGACTTTACCAGCCCCTGCAGTCTCTTAAGTGTATGCTTGTATTTCCCTTCCCTTTTCTCTCAGCTAAAAATGACTTCAAAATATTTTGGCACTTTCTCCTCTATGGTGAGAATTTGGCCGATGTCTCTCTGGGAATAACTATCAGCCACTTGCAAAAGAGCCCAACCTCTCTGAGCCTGCCTGTGAGCCAAAGCTTTTATCAGGGCACGTTTAATTCTCTGTAGCGCTGCCATGACTCTTTTTCTCTCTTGCTGCCTCTGCTGGGTTAGATGGTGTGATTTAGGACTGACGCCTGGGAAGGTCAGGGCGAAGGCATCTTCCCTGAGGGAGGTGGGCAAGGGACAGCCTGGGTTTTCTTCCTCTTCACAAGCTGAGAGAACGTGCTGGGGAAATACAGCTAGGAGTGTGCAGAGGGAGAGGGGTACCTTCACCTCTGTGTTCCCACCTACTGAGGAGAATGTCTGCCACTCTGTTGGGGCTGTGTGGGCACCTGCCTCTTTTTCCCCAGACTTCAGCTTCCCCCCCGCAAAATTCATCTTCAAAGTCCTTTGTCCATTTACACTGAGAAAGCCGTAAATCTGTACCCTTGTTTAGCGTGGCATGTACTCTGCCTCTAATCCAATTTCCCTTCTGTTTGTTCTCTGTACAGCCTCATTTGGCCTGACAGCTATTTAATAAACCTATTTGCTTTTCTTTGACATGAGGCAGAAGTGGTGGGTGTTGAAGAGCCATAAGGCCCTAGTGGACAATGAAACCCTTTCCCACTCAACACTCTTCCAGCTCAGCACAGATAAATTGTGTAGAACTGGGAAATCAACTCATCCTATCCCAAAAAAAAAAAAAATTAAAAAATAAAAGGAAGGAAAAAGAAGAGAGCATTCACAGGCTGGTCTATGATCGATTCAAGTTCATTTCTTACTCCTAAATGAGAATTCCTCTCTGTCTGTCAGTGCAGATCCACAAGGTTGTAAGATGTTTGAAGATGATTATTTATTCACCTTTGTTACCTACAAGAAAGCAAAAGATTTAGAGACACTGGCATCTATTAAAAAAAAAAAATCCTGCCTACAGTATGAAGGAACAACATTAATCTAAGAAGTTGAGAGAAACTAGCCTGGTAATTTACACACTACAGAGATGTTTTACAAAATTTCCAGCTTAGAGACATTTCCATTTGGTTTTCATGTATTGTTCCTGTGCTCACCTTTCTCTGTACACTCTTCCCTCAAACTAATGTCAAATTCTGGAGCACTGCATCAGGTATCTTTCACGCAGACTCCATTTTCATGCACATCCTTTTATGGCTCAGATGGAAGACAGATGGACTCTGCAGTGATGAAGATAGTAAAAGATTAATATTTAGATATATAGCTACATACAGGAATGACAAAGATTTTTCTTTTGATTAAATTAAAATAGAAAATAAATTTTACAAAAGTTTTAGCTTCCTAGTATTCTGCAAATTAACAAAGAGGCTTTCTTGGTCTTTATCTCTTTTAATGATCTGGCATATATACATATATGTGTAAAATTCAAATGCCAACCACCTACATTCCAGGGTAGCAGGAAAAAAAAAAAGTGAATTTTGAATCTGCTTTTCTTTTGGATCTGGAATATTACGTAGACTTAGTGATAACTGAATGACAGATTAAGCAAGTAGAATACTTCCTGCCAATTATTCCAGCTATTTAATATTGGATAATTGTTTCTTAAGTGGGATTTTGTATTGCTGCCTGTAGACTTTCCTTTTGGAGCAGAGCCTTACTGAATTAGATGCTGTACAGAGAGAGTGAAAAGAGTTCTTTCCCAAAGAAGCAATACAGAACATCCACAAGGAGCCATTCAATTGACAACCCAACCTGAACCTGATCTGTGTTGTAGTCCCAAGCTTATTAGAAACATCAGGGACATAAGGTCTCAGTTATCCTCCCCCTAGTTTTGTTTCTTATATATTTATAGGCAATAAACAAATTAAACATCACTTCCCCATATCTCTTTCAATTAACACATCAGGTATTTTGATCTTTTTGGATCACTCCTTCAAAGCCATATTTTCTGTGATACCATAGATACGTGTTCAGAGCAGCACCATTCCTCTTTGATGGCATTCTCCCCAAATCTTACTTTTTAAAACTATTCTTGGTCATAAGGATTTGAAAACATACCTGAGAAGTATTCACTTGCAAATACACAAATACAACTAGTCCAGTATAGCATTTTTCTTTGAAATTCCTGTCTTGCTTCATTTTTGCTACAAAGGAGGAAGGTCAGCACCAGCAGGAAGAGGTAGTGCTGCTCCCTGATGTCATGTGGGAGCTATATCAGCTGTGGCAGCACCTATCCGCAGTGAAAGGCCAAGTGGCAAGCTGAAATATGTTAGAGAAAAGACTTGCTGGCAGATTGATGGAGGACGCTGACATATTTCTGTAAACCACAATACAAAGGGAGTTAATCAAGATCAGGAGGAGTGTCTGTCTTCTTGGGAAGTCATTTCCCACCTCAATTAGCTGGCAGTTTAGGCAAACATAGGCAGTGGTTAGCCCCTATCAGTCTGAGTGATGTTTTTTTGAGCAACACTTATACTCCTGCCTTCACTGAGTCTCTGTGACAATACTGCTGGCCACTGGCAGATTTTGTCAGCAAGACAATAAATCTTTATTGACAGTCTTGGCCTCATGTTTGGCTCAACAAATGCCCTCTCTTAAAGAGGGGAAGAGGAGGAAATATCTAGGCTCAGCATGCACAATGTCTATCAGAGGTCTGGCATGGATTTAATTTCTTTGTTATAGTTACATTTTACAAGCCTGTGTATGTCTCTGTTGCTGGACTGCTCTCTTTTGGGATGTGTTTTTTCTCTCCCTGTGTTTGTATGCTTGTTTGGTGTTTCGTCTTCTGGAGTGACCCATGTCCTAATTCTGCAGCGTAGTCTATGTGAGCTCTTTGAAGAAAAACAACCTCTTGTACAAAATGATGACAAAAAAATCCCCAAGACTGGTGATCAAGAGGGAAAAAGGAGCCTTTAGACTTGTAAGCCTAACCAAAGGCAAGCAATAAACATGTGGTAGAAAGGGATGATTTCTTTTAACCTTTTTGCTGTAGTCAATGATATTATCCGGTATAGGTTACAGCCCTTTTGTTTTTCACTCTCTGGATTTGGCAGACCTCTGCTCCCAAGCTGCAGTAATTTGTTTTTTCCACTGTTTTTTCTCCAGTTTTTGGTGTCCCTTGGCATAATGAAATTCTGTGAATTCTCCTCCCTGCCTGACAAATACCCTGTTATTGTTTTGGACCACACTGGAAGCTCTTTACAGTGAAAGCTCTCAGGAATAGCATGTGATACACTGACAAATTAAGTAGTAAGTCTCCAGGTCTAGTTGCCTAGTCTCCTACCTTGCAAAGAGTAAATTGAAATTTTTTTTTTCTTACTTTGGGTCACCCTTTGATGTTCCAGATTTTAGAGAAAATCATATTTTTCCTTTCTTGTTCATTCACCATGAGAGTTTCTTTAGCTATGCTGGGTAAATTCTCTAGGTGAATGCTGCTGGTGCACATAAAGATTGAACTGGGTGCCAGCAGCAGGCACTGAGACTCATCCACTGACTCACCCGTGTAGAAGGGTTGTCTGAATGGCTCTTATCACCCAAGGTAAACTGAGCTGCTTTAATAGTCCCAGGTCTGATTCAGGCAGCTATAAGTTGCAAGTAACTTATGCAACTTTTTAAATTGATGGACAGTCATCTAATTAGGAACTATAGAATGCAGTATGAACTCAATCAAAAGCTTCCTCTTTCCTGAACCCTATATTTGGACCTATTTCATTATCAGGAATACGTCAGGAATGAGTAAAATGTCTCAGGTATAAAATTAGTTTGTGTGAAAACACAAGTTTATTCTGGGGAAGGAGTTTGTAGACCAGTTGCAGGAGAAGCAGATGCTGATCTCTCATTTCTGTGTCATTGGGAAATGTTGCACAAGGATAACATCCAGGTATTGCCAGGAACAAGTGTTTTACGAATGAAGGTGTGGGAAAACCACTGCTATGGCTGTGACAGTACCTTTGTCTGCATGACGCGGATGGCTCTCCAAGGGATGTCCTCATGCATGTGTGGCTCCATTGGGTATCTGGGAGTAAAGGGGCCAAAAAGAAAGAAAACCTCTTTTACCCTTCACATGGTGCTTTTCAGTTGCAGACCATAAAACAGGAATTCTGTCTTCTGGTGTTGGACCCTTCTGAAGGATGGATTTATCCTTCCTGAAGTGCTGAACCTTCTTGGTAGCACCAAGGATGTTTTGGCCAGTGCTCCTGTGGATGCTGACAGACAAAGGGGTCATGGAGGTGGTCTTGCAATGAACAACTCAGCCATAGTGGTGCCTCATTAATTGCTGCTGCTAAATAGGATTGGGGGCCCGGTTTTCATGCTTGGCTCTTCTGTTCTTTGTACCAGAGTGGTCAGGAGCCACTGCAATTACTGATGTCACCAAAATAAAAGTTTCCCTGAGGGAGAACCAAACCTTGAGTTTATTTTTTTCTTAGTGAATTCTTGATTGTTAGGTCAGGGAATATTCTTCACCCCCAGTGCTGGGGTGGTATTTAGAAGAGGGAGCATGTAGCTTCCTCTGATCCTCCACCTGAAGGAAGACACCAAAAAGACTCCAAACTATTTCTGCCTGCCTGGAAAAGCAGGTCCCTGCCAATGAGATTAAAATATCACTGGCACTAGACATTAGTCTGAAACATATTTATTTTCTGACAGCAAAATATTCCCCTCTTGCCCTTTCTTATCTTCCAGCTTCTCCTAGTTCCAGCCTCAGCAGCTCGTTACTGCTGGGAGCATGGCTGCCCTGACTGAGCCACCTCTGTGTCATCCCATCCTGCCTCTCCCCTCCTTTTGGCAGGTCTTGGCACTAACTAGAAGCGTTAACGCTTTGCGAAGGAGTGGTGAGGGACTGCGGGGCATCTGGCATGGCTCAGGGTGAAGCTGCCAGGGCCCTGGTGAGTGCCAGCCATGGAGGATGCTGGCAGCACCCTGACACACTTGTGTGGTTGGGAGAAGACCTATGTGGGTCCACAAGGCCGTGTGGAAACCACATGAAATTCCGAATAAGCCGCTTTTCCTCTCCCTTTGTGGGCTAGAGGGACATGAACCGTGGCTGCCTTGGGCCTGGTGCTGTGTGGACCAGGTGTGAACACTTTTTGGGGACATACTCTGCACCTCAACAGGACAAAATTGTCAAAATATCTTGCAGGAGAATCTTGTCGGAGAGGTTTTTGGGCTAGCAAGAGGTTGGAGATGTCAATGCCTTCATGAAACAGAAAAGATGGCAGCACACAGACATCTTCACAATGCAAGCCTCAAACTCCAGAGAGTTTGAGCTGGGAATGAAGCTTTTGAAATCCTTTTTTCCCCTTCAGCCATGTCCTCTTTAATGTCCTTCCCATGTTGACCCCAAAACACTGGCAGTGCTCGAAGGGGTTGGCACATCAGCGCTCAAACACAAGACTCTCTATTATTTCAAATTTATGCCTTAGAGCAGAAAAGATTCAGCTAAACCTTTGAAGCATCACGTAGCATTTTTCTCAAATCTCTTTCTTCTGTTGGGAGTCTCTTTGGTGGGAAGCAAGAACAAAAGAGATTCACTTGGGTGTCTAGCGGGGCTGATGAAACGTTGCAGTTGTCAGAGTTCCTCAATGCTGTAAAACTGCCCACTCGATGCATTACCACAGTCCTTCAGAACACCAGATTTATGGTGACTGTGTATGCTATGTCCTAACAGTGTTATCCCAAGGGGAGTGTTAAAAAGAAATTCATGCAATAACTTGAGATGGCTCTTGTCATCATCAGAAGTTGAGGGTAAAATGTTTTCACCTGCAAGTGTAAGTCTGCAATCCTGGAAAGCAGTGACCAGGGTAATGCTTGGGTAAGCTTCTAACAATGGCAAGGAGGGAGTCAAACATTGAGAGCAAGTTTTAAAGACACAACAACCTCAGACATCAGCTTAAGCCCCCCCATGGAGTAACCCACTGTTATCTACTCCGAATGCTAACCTCCAACACTGCGTATTTGCATTTCCCAGATTATTTGTATCTGGAGAAGCATCCTGGAGAGCAAGGGATGAGACTGCTCTGTCCTGGAGCTGCTTCCCTGTGAAGTGATGGCATCCTGCTCTGTCTCGCCCTTATTTTGGTGCCTGACCCAAAAAGAGTCACTTGAAATGTGGCAAAAGGTGAATTCTGCAAGAACCTCTTTCCTCTGAGAGGGTTGAAAAAGTTTTACCGCTTGGTTTAACAGAGGCTTTTGCTATCAGCTGGCAGAACTTGCAGCCTTTTCCTGCCTGGCAGTTGTAGACAGGGAATTGCTGATAGCCTGTCTGAAATCTGTCTCTTGCTCTGAGTTGACTCCAGAGCTACCTTGTCTGGTGCAGTTATAAGCTCTGGGAGATTTATATATTTAAAAAGGGGTGGGGGTGGGAAGAAAAAAAGTCTGGCCTAACCTCAGAGTCCTATGGGACTGCAAGAGGAAGCAAACTGGAACCCATTTTCCTATTTCTTCCTTGGCCTTATCCGAGAACAGCCAGCCTATCTGTAAATGGCAACTGTGGAAAATGTGCTCTGGCCACTTGGTGTGAAAGATAGGCAAGACTCCTAAAAAATCTTCTCCGCAGCTTATCACCTTTCTGCTGGCTCCACTGCAAACTAGTGCCCCGGTGCAGAAGGAAACTGGCTGTCTGTAAGGCTGGACAGGGCCTCATCAACAACTGATAAGCTCCCCTGTGAACATTCAGGCTCTTCAGGGTTTACTGTCCTTTTAAATACCACAGAAGCTCTAGCTGGGCAGATTCATAACATACACATGTACTTCAGTGCAGTTGGTATTTAATGCCATGCATCTGGTTCTCCCTCGCTCTTTTTGCTGTTTTGGGGATGCTGCTCCTGTATCATTTAGATGTAAGTTTAATAGGCCTGTGCAGCATGTTTTATAAAGTTGGATAAAGGTATTTAAAGATAATTCTCCTACCAGTTCCGTGGTTCTAGTGCAAAACTGTGAAAATTCATCTTGCCACTAAAATAGTAGTAGGAATAGAAGAATTGAGGGAGTTCCCATTGTGTTTTTGGGAAAGAAAACGTCCACAAAAAATTTTATGCCTGGAAGTTGTTCATGTCTCTCTTATTTTAAACTGGGCCAGGGAAAATGTGACAAGCCATTATTCAAGTTTCATTTTCTGCTATGATTTCAGTAAAAACAGAGAAGTAGCATTACAAAACACTCCTCTTCCATGGAACAAACCTGCCCAGTTTGGGGAAAGCAGTTATAAAGCCAGTTGACTAAAATCAATTAAAATATGCTGCTACATGAAAGAAACAGAGAGGTGCAAGGACACAGTAAAAAGGGATCCCACATGCTGAAGTTCTGCTTTATATTTTGAAGAGTAATTCTGTAAGAGAAGGCTTGATTTGGTCGTGCAGAAATTTGAAGTGAGGTAAAAAGCAGCTCTGTTGCTTTGACAACACTTTAAATTCCTAATCTTTGGAGTTACCACTCCCAAGCCAAGGTTCTCTTCACATTAAAGGCTTGCACAGATGGGGACACTTAGTGGACAAGTTTAAGTTATGGCTGGTATACATGACCACTGCTCCTGTAGAAAACTGCAGCAAACTGGAGCAAAGTGGGCAAGAGGGTTGGATGTCTCTGGGGGAGTCTGCTGGAAGCCCTTTGACTTGATTGCTTTAAAAGAGTTAATACGCAATGGATCTAATCTCACCAAAACCCAGAGCCTCGGGGTTTCTCTGTGTCACTTGGCTAGGGAATTGTTTAGATCAATGTAACTTATAAATCTGAATAGCTAACAATTAAACCAACTCAGTTCAATTAACAAATAAACAAAGCCACAGTAAAACACATCCGTTCCCCATAGGGCATTTTCAATGTTTGATTGCCACTGCAACTGCAAAGTGTCAGAGCTCAGAAGCCTCATGCATTCAGATCCAAAAATTCCTAGCTGGAATAACCAGGTACATGACTTTGTACTGAAATAAGAGTATTTCTGTGCTTGAGAGACTATAAACACTGTGTATAATTAGCTGTTAATGAACAGAATAAAAACATGGAAAAGGGGAAGAGAAGATCATTAGGTGAGATGGAAACTCTCTTGGGCAAAGTTTAGTCTCAAAGACAACAGTGTTTGGGTACCAAGAACAACACTGTAAAGAACAAGGAATTGCTGGTGAAGGCTGGTATTGCATTGCCAACACTCCTTGTATGGCTCTGGGAAGTAAAGCATGTGTTGATCCTCTCCTGGATTTTGGTTTTTGTTTAAAATCCACCAGCAAAAGGGATTAAAATCTTAATGGCAATGTAGTTATCCAACAGGACGTGCTAAAGAAGCTGGAGGAAACACACTCTAATCACGGAATAAAATGGTCCTGAAGCTGTACCATTAGGGAAAAACTGCTGTTACTGTCCCACAGAAACCCTTGCTATCAGAAAGGTGGTGAAATTTTAATTAAAATTAAACTTGTCTGTGCTTTCACTGTAACAGAATCAAACATGTTTATATATATATATGTATGGAATGCATTCACAAGAAATAAGAAGATTTAAGAAGGAATAGGAAGCTTAAATTGAAGGGAATAGATGTGTCCATCTATGCACAAAAGGAATATAAGATATTTATATTACAAATTAGGTTAGTTGGTCTTAACAGGTGATCTTTTCAGACTTTTAGAAAGAGTTGGACTGTTTTAGCTGTATAAAGAAGTAGAATAACAGATGTAGCTGTGTGAGCATGTTGTGCTTTTTATATGTTTGGGTCTTTTTTACTTAACACAAGATCTCTCTAACTCTTGGGGTCTACAGGTGCTCCTGTATCACATTAATGTAAAATACTGTCATACTGAATATCTTTATTTTACCTGGGGCTTTATCAGTTTAATTCAGAAAAAGGCATGGCATCCTAGCATGCATTCATTCCTTCAGATGAAAAAATTAGTCATACAGTGATATCAGTGATGGGAAAAATATAAATTGAATGAGGGTAGAACAAGAAATCCCTTTTAATCCTATGTTAAATAATCACCATATATAAATTTTCTAGCTGCCAAAGGATCAAAAATTGGTCCTTGTCTCCATGATTTCAATAGTGCATTTGTTTTCCTTGGTCACCACAAAAACTACCTGATGGGATCTTTCCCCCCTTGTAATTACCTGGTGGTGGGAGCTTGAGTTCAGCCCCTTCAGACTTACATTTAGTCAGAGTCTCACCAGAAACCTCTGGGAAAACATTGGCAGAAAGACACAGTCTGTGTTTGAGGGTTGTGAAGTTGGCTTGCTGTTGGAGTGCTCTGTAATGCAGAGTCTTGGTGGATACTCACTGGCAAGCACTGTTTCCTAAAAATGTGTGGTCCCTCCATCCTCTTGGGACATGGGAAAATCTCTCCTGACAAACCCATGGTCTCAGCCCCTGCTGAGTGAGGGAGCTCACCCCACAATGCACACCATACATACTGCATGGGTACATGGTCATGCTGTCAGGCAACACAGGCAGGGAAAAGGGGTTTGGATTTTGACTACACAGCTGTATGTCCCTCCCTCCAAGACTTTGCTGATTATTTTATTGTTGTAATTCCCCAAATTAGGGAATTACAACATTTTTTGTGCATGGTCATGTGCGATTCTTCAGCCAGCGTTTTGCTGGTTTCAGTGTTAGAGGAATTATGTGATTTTTTTCAGGTCATCTTTCTCTTTTTGTCCCTGTCGCAAAAAGCTCCAGCTTTGCATCTCTGCTCGTTTTTTCTCCCATGCATTCCCTGCCTGGCATCTCTGTGGTCTACTTCATATAGAACAATAAAGTAGGAAAGGCAATTTACGCTGCCAGGCAGCTTTGAGGTTGCTTGTTAATACATCTATTTAGAGCTTCTTGCAGATGTAGGGAAGCATATTGCTATTCAATATAAATACAAAGAGACACATCTGACTCAGAGACAGTCCCATCAAATCAATTCCTGTGAAGATTTTTAGGGGCAGTAAATTTTAACAGCCAGGGGCCTTGGCTATGGATGTTTTGGATGAGACTGAAAAGCAAGCTGAACTGTTGCATTTGGTCCAGCTGCTGGAAGGAAAGCTGTCCCTCTAGTGATCCACTGCCCCACAGTGAGAGCAGTGCTCCCTGAACTAAAGAAGAAAAGGAGGAAAAGCAAAGTTCAGGATTGCAAATTCCCCCTTCCTCATTCATTTCCCCCCCAGCTGGGCAACAGCATGGGGAGAAGCTGTGAATTTGTCCTCAGGCTACCAAATTACTCCACTTCTCCCTTTGGACCAGTTACAACATTTGTGAAGGCTGGAGTTTTATGGAAGAAAATTGTCCTGCTTCCTTAATGAGAGTGATCACCGTGTCTGCTGCTTTTTTAAGACAATAACTTATTATGTTAAGCCTGTGGGATGTTTTTTTGGCTAGGGAGATGTTGTGTACTGCAGACATCTGACTGGTTTCTGTGGTGTACTGCCTGGTGTCAGGAATGATGGGGAACTGCTGTTCCAGGGAGAAAAGCACTGCTGAAACCGGACAGATCTGTCAGCATAGAAACCCCGTAAAGCAGGGCTTTAACCAGAGTCCGCTGAGCAATCCCACTGCTTTTAATCACACTCAGAGGACTTTATCTAACGTCCTTTGAAGCAGATGACTCTTCCTACTGAAATGAATTCATGCATAGTTGTATTTGTGTGAGACTAACACAGGCCTACAGGATTTAAAGTGAAGCAAAAGGTCACAGAGATCCTTACCCCTCAAAATTAGATGTAAAAATAGGAAAAAGTAATTCTAATATCTAAACTGTATTAGGAACAGGGTCTATCCTTTCTTTTGTGTCTGCACAGCCCCTTCTGTGATGAGTGTCAGCCCCAATGGGCAGGCGTATGTGACGGTGCTCTGCTGGGGGTGTCAGGACTGTAAGCAATAAGAACCAAGGGTCTGTATTCTGCTCTTCTTCCATTGCCTCTCTGTTTTCCCACCAGCCATGTCAGGAGGAACTCAAGGGCTTTGACTGCTGGGTATATTCAATTTTCATTGTTATGGGAATGTGATTACGTGTGAGGGGGTTTAAGGTTGTTTGGTGTCACTGCTTCATTTCTCCAGACAAAGTGTGGAATCCATGAAAGAACGGGGCAAAATGTTGGAGGGATTCAGAGAAGCCAGGTGACCCTCAGCTTGCTGCCTCTTGGCACATCTTTTCCTTGGGGTACAACAGGCCATTGCAGTATTTTGCTGCTCCCTGGCTCTGCTTGAGCATACTCTGTTTGATTTTCTTATGCAGAGTAATGCCAGTGAAAGATAATGGTTCATTTTTCAGTGTTTCACCACAGACAGAGTCCAGCCGAAACCTGCCTGATAACGGACAGAGGAAAAGTAGTTGGTAAAGGTGCGTGACAAACCAAATTTTTTGGCATCATTGCTTTCAAGAAGTTCTTGTATTCACAGAGCTGGAGGGCATGATCTTAGGAGTCCTACATCATAGTCCTGGGCAGGTGACCCTTGCTTACTGGCCCAGCCTCACTGGGGTGAAGGGATATATTCATCAAAGATGGGTTGGGCTACCTGTAGCCAACCTGCACAGTAGCCATATATACAGTGACTTGCTCTTCACTTAAGTACATATGGCTCCTGGAAAGAAGATGCACGGTAGGAATAGAACATCTGTGGACATGCAGAGCAAGTCAGTGATCTCATGCACAGGCTAAGTGACCAAATGTACAGCATACTTAGAGATTTAGGAAAGTCCAAACTTTTACTCCAGCTGCTGCCACTCCCCTGCCACAATCCTGTGAGACGCTTGGCTGTTTCCTCTCTCTTAGCATCTTTCCTCTCTTCTTTTTCTCATTCAGAGCAAGAGGCAGGGACCAGAATAAACAAGTCTTGACCTCACCAGTGCTAATAATAATAACAGAAATGATAGGTCAGACCAGCTGACACCATACCTGATTTAAAGTAAGTGTGAAGATTTGTATATAGGAGTTGGACTGGGAGAGGCATCCTCCCCTAAGGATATGTCTTTTTAAAATACCTGGTGCTAGAAGGAATGTGGTGTGCTCTGAAGGCAACATGCTTTGGCTGCTCTGAAACATTTTTATGAGGCCTGGGATAAATCAGCTCTGGAAAGTATGAGTTGCCAGTAATCAGAAGAGAGAGGGAGTTTTATCCAGGATGTGGGAATCGCAGACTGCAGTCTTACTAATGCAGCAATAATGTGCCAAAGGAGATTTCTGTGGGTCCTACAGCAATGGTGCTTTGCTCTCTCTGCAGAAAAAAAGAAGCGTTTGGCCCTGGCATCATCAGGGCTTTATGGAGGGGCTGGAGCTGCCTGTGCCTGACAGCTGCCTCAATCAGGAGAAGGGCTCCTCTGGCTTTCGTTGAAGACTGTGGAGCTGATGCACTGGGCTCACTGGGTTCGTTCCTGGGAGAGCCAATGGGGGCAGTAGCAAAGATCAGATAGGAGTGAGGAGGAAAGAGGGACAGCAGGAGGAGAGGAGTGGTGCCAGTTGTCCAATTTCCAACTCTAAAACCGGCTGCACTCACACCAATCCCCAAATTGTTTTGTTGTTAGTATATTGTTCAAATATTCAAAATATAATGATGGTGTCTTGGCTCTGTTGGAATATTGAGTGCCAGGAATTAAAAGTTTGGAGTACAAAAGGCACCTTGATTTATGTTTTTGAAGATGTATGGGTGCTGCCCAGCCAAGAAAAACCCACAGCCTCTTTGGGGCACCTTGTCCCTCTTGTGTCATGGAATACATGTTGGTTGCACTGTTAGGAGGGCATGGCTGATGATGAGGGTTCTTTCTGCAGAGGGGAGAGACCAGTCTGGTGGCCTCTGCATAAACATATGTTATGTCTGATGTGCCAGGTTTTGCTGAGAGAGCAAGAGCTGCCTTTCTAGAATAGCCCAGGCCTTGATGCCAGGAAATGCAGTCCAGTTTACTGCCCATGCCACTCTCCCACTGCCCATGGAGGGGTCCAGCAGGGACTGGTCCTTGGGCTCCCACTTCCTTGGGCTTCCTCCTTCTCCAAACCTCTTACAGAAGTTTGCTCTCCAAACTGGCAGTTCCTGGTGCCTGAAGTTTGAGTGGTCTGGGTCATCTTGCCCTACAAAGCCCTGAAAGTTAGTGGATTCAGAAATGTATGCACCTAGGAAATGTAAAAGAGCTCCAGCTGCAGCCATGATACCCAACTGAAGGCCCCCACGGGCATTTGTAGGCAGCCAAGCTGAAATGCAGCCTGGAGCTCTGAGAAACAGGGTGATCACATACCTGATGAGCTATCAGGGAAAGCAGGCTGTGACAATAATGTTTGGAAAACACTCCAGGATGAAAGACACGGTGCAGATTAGGTATCTAATCAATCTATGTTTCTACACTGAGTCCATCATCTCAGGCCCCATTTTCTTTTACAAGCTAAAAGATCAATGCATGCTTCAGGTAAATCCCCAGCCTCTTTGCTATAACCCTATGGACTTTAATTTTATTTCCTTACTTGTTAGTGGGAAGCAAAGCCACATTAATTCTATGTACAGATATTCAGATTCCTGAACCAGATTCCTGGTGAGATAAACCCCTGTGGTTTCAGTGATGCAGGCCAGCTGAGGATTTGGTCTGCCATTTAGCAAGTTTTTATGTGAAAGCATTATTTGGAAACATCCTTTGATATTTCCCCTGGTGCTGAGCATATTACATAGCAGGAGTTATCTGAAGATTACAGCTCAAGTCAGGATTTTTGTGCAATGCTTACAGCTGTCCTATTTCTTGCACAGTATAAAATGCATCTGCATCGTTTTAGGTTTGGAGCAAATGTAGGTTTTATTGGAAAACGTTGTCCATGCTGGAGGGGAAGCCACTAGGGACAAGGAGATTTCTGCTTGTGTAACGATTTTGACATGTCAGAATTACAACTCTATCATTTTTGGCGACCATGACACTGACTGGCTGTGACTGGAAGTGGAACATGATAATTGTAAGGAAAAGGCCTGGAACCCAACAAAATACAGGCAGGGGTGACAGGCAGTCATATGGGATAGGGAGGGGTGGGGACCTGGACACACTCCCTGCCAGCATGTGGGACTTAGGAGGAAGAAAAGTTGGTAAGTTGGCTGTGGCTCCACCACTCAAGGCTGCCAGTGTCAAAATGAATGGCAAAATAAACATTTCAGAATGTACATGTGTCTCCCTGGCCTGGAAAAAGCCCACAGGGGATTCACATTTAAGTGAAGTTGATACAATTTTTTGAACTTACAAACTCTGGAGCACAAATAACATCTTCAGGTATAATCACAGTTGCATTTACTCAGTAGCCATCTCTCATGTCAAATGACGGAAGGATAAAGGTAAGTGACTGGTACTAGTCATGCAGCATCACCTTACTCCTTTCAAAGTCCTCTGGTTTTGGTTCCTTTGGCTTTTAAAGAACACATTTTAAGATCTTTCTCACTAAAGACCCATAAATTACTTAAGCAAGGTCACATGAATGTGGTTCTTTGCATGTTAAAGCGGTTGCAAAATAGGTATCTTCAGACCATAAATATGTGAGTTTAGGCTCATCTTGTCTGAATCTTAGACCACACAAGATCTAGGACACGCTGTAAAACTACCAATATTTACATATTTAATAGACAGTCAGTAGCCACAAAAGGTGGGATAACTTAAACCAGTGGGACAAACATCAGGCTCAGTAAAAAAAAAGAATGAATTTCTACAAGGCTCTGTTAGTGAAATATTGAAGGACAGGAACAGAATTAAAATCTGTTCTTACATCAAAGCTGATGCCCTCCTCTTCTTGAATTGCAAATTTAATTGCTAAAAGAAGTTTTGGAGGGTATTTATCACACTACCTTATGCATGCCAGCATTATACATTGCTAACAAAGAGATATATATGAGATTCCTCATTTTCTTACAACTTAAAGGAGTTGTAAGTAAATGAGGAATTTTAATTGAATGTGGATTTTTCTTGTTTCATTCAGTGGCAATACATATTTGACCTGGCAGTTTGACATCTTTATCTGTGAGCTGAAGTAAAACCATAATCTGGAGATAAGGCAAAGAGTACCTGAATGGTAAAAGTCAGGACAACTAAGCAGTGATATAAACTGGTCTGAATGACTTGGTAAGCGCAGCCCTGTGAAACAAAGTGGCACAGTTAAAATATCAGTTTGTATGCCTTAGAACAAAAAATACAGCCCTCACCTACAAGGAGACTCTATTCTTAAAACCAAGAGGCTATACTGGCTGTATTGGACCAGAAGAAAAGCAGGGGATTGCAGCACAATACTCCAGTTCTCTTTGCAGTAATGCTTACATGAATAAAGGGGTTACTGAGCTCTGCGTTTGTCTGTGGCTGGAACTGGTGAGAACGATGCTGGAATACTGCAGTTTCAGCAAGTCCTGCTTGTGAGGTGTATACCCAGAGAGCACAGAAACAGCTATGAAAGAGCTTTGCGGAGAGAAATCACTGAAACAGACCTTCTTATCCATGTTTACCCTCCGTAAATGTACTCCAGAGAGGCATCTTCCTTGGAAGAGAGGTCTGAACACCAAAGAACTTTACAGTCCAGTGAAGCAAAACATAACCTGAATCTGTGGCTGGAAGCTGAAGCTGGACAAATTAAACTGAAAATAATACACGTTTTTATTAGAGTGAGACAAATCACTGAAATACACTAGTGGGGTAGGGTGGATTCTCTGACTCCTAAAGTCTTTACATCCAGACAGATGCCTTTCTGGAGATTGTCTTTAGCAAAATATGATTTATTTGACTCGATGCAGAGGTAACTTGGTGAAATGTAATGACCTGTGATATATAGCAGGTCAGACTGGATAACAGAGTGGTCCCTCCTAGCTTGGAGCATTACAAATCTATGAACACTTAAACTTTAGGAAATTATGACAGCAAGCTGTAATATTTTTCTCTGCCGAGATTTCTCCAAATCTCCTAAATAAATCATTGCATACACAACTTGCTAACCAGCATTGATTTTTTTTTTTTTTTTGAGCTGTGTTGGGGATTATTTAATCTTGTTTTTGGAAGAATGATTTATAAGATTTTCTTTTCCTTTTTTAAGTACAGTTAGGAGGCTCTAACACTAAACCTTTGCAAGAATAGGGAGAATTTCTATGTTGTACCTAAGGCTTCACCAAGCTATGTAACTTCATTGTGTCTGGCTTTTCAAAACCTTTCCCACAGCAATTTGCACTTTCCATGTACGTTGATACCAGCTTTAATGTCAACTCTACATGCTGTTGGCTGCCCATCTCCCATCACAAAATTTATACAAAAGACAAGGTTTTGACAAAGCAGGCTGATACAGGAACCCTTTTCTCATAAGAAGGATCTGGTAATCTACACACTTCTCACAACAGGAGCTGGGCTCAGGAATTGTCCTTTGTGTTCTTAACCTCCTCATTTGAAGGGGATAGTCTTGCAGTACCAGCAGAGCCGTCTCAGAAGCAGCTCTTTACACAGCCTCTCCTTGGAAGATTCTGTGGGGAAGAAGGGAGGCTGGGTATAACTTAAGAAGAAGGTATTTGAGTCCATTGTTGAGGAAGCAAGTGCTTAACTTTAAACAGGTGCTGAAGTCCACCAATGGAAAATAAATAAATGATCTGTGGAAGCGTTGCAGCATATACTTAAACATAGGCCTGTGCTGCCAGTTCTAATGAGTTACAGCTTCAGTCTACGGAAACACCTGAGGAGCTGTGTAATCCAAAGTGCAGGAGAAGTCTTTTGACTTTAATGGATGATTTGTATAGTCAAAGCCATCTACCTCCTAAGTGTAGAACTGGAATGAAGTGCTCTGAAAAGCAAAAGGAAGCAAACTGGGGGGTGTGGTGAGCACACACCACTTAATTTGTTAGTATTGGTTAATCACAGCAAATAGATCCACAGGTCTTGGGAAGGATGGAGGGATGCGAGGCCTTCAGATGTGATTTTCTACGGGGACGGTTGGGGGTATTTTTAGAAGAGGAAAAAAAAGAAAACCCACTCAAATTTAAACACTTCTCAGCAGTTTGGGAGTAAATAACAACCTAAATCTTAACCTGGTGGAAACTAAAAGGAGTTTGCCTGAGATATTCAATGATTTAACTGTAAGCAGGGAATGAGCTGTCTCCTAACTCCTTAGGCAACGGATTGATGGCTGTTTGGTTTGTTGCTAAAGAGGCAACTGTTGCTGATTCAATTCTTGTAATTCTTCCCTTGTTTCTCCCCTCTCAACCCTATACTTAACGCAATTATTTAAAAAGAAAAAAAGTAAAAGAAAATTTAGCTTTGTTTTCTTTACTTTTTTTTCTTTTTTTTTTTCCAGAGATTATTACTCCTAACAGTGCCTTAACATAATCTCACAGCTGACTGAACACTACCCTCTGACCTTTCTTTCCTTGGGGACAAACTCAGGTTTAATTGACATTTGTGTCTGTGGGCTCTGCTGAGGAGAGATTAGCAGTGGCTTAGCTAATTAGTATTTAAATGTTCACTAATGTTCCAATGTATTTGTCAATTACAATCTTATTAAAAATGGATGCAAAGATTTCAATTTTTTTTTTTAAAAAGCAGCAATGTCAGAGCTGATTCAATTTCTCCAGAGGATTAAAGAAAAAATCAAATCTGCTATTACGATCTTTTCAGTCATACTAGAACGCAAGGAAAATATTTTGAATTGTAAATGGCCCATAAGTTTCTCAACGTGCAAATATGTTCAGTTCTTGTTGCTGGGTTGAAAAATTTGAGGATGCACAAGCTCTCATTAGGACAATTTGGAAATATTCACACTGTAATTAGATATGTTGATGTTTTACTCTCCCAACAAAGCCTTTGCAGTTTGAAATACTGGAAGAATTTTCAGACAAATTTAACACATGACATTAGAATAACTTCACTGGTAATATAGGACATCAATCTCTTTAGAGTTGCCCATGGTGTACATGATACACATTTCACCCAGTGCACTGACTGTGATCTGTAACAGTTTTTAGCCAAAGGGTTTCAATTTCATATTAAATCCTCAGTTTATACAGCAAATGATGAAGGCAGCTTCTGGCTGTGGAAAATCGTTAACTGATCAAAACAGAGGCACCTTGTTATGAGCTGAAAGCTTTCTTCTGACCTGGTAAATGAGGGAAGATAATATAGCAACTTGCCTAGAACCAACCTTCTTTCAATCCCTTTCCACTAATGTATTTCAGCACACAGAGGTAGTATGCAAATATTTTAGATTTGGATCAAAGTTTGAAATTTGGTGCCCTAAAGACAGTCTTCAAAGAGATTTCAGAAGCCATCTATATAACTAAATATACTTGACTTTTTTCTTTCCCCAAAGATGCTAAGGTATTACAACAACCCAGCAGGTTTGTTGTATTAGGAGTTTCAGCCACTTAGGGGTTACACACCTTCTGCAAATGAAGCTAGTTTATTTGGAAATGTAACTGCAAGTGACTGTGCATTTGGGTACTCAGGAAATTTGAGGAAATATTTTCATGTGCATGAAATAAATATTTGAGAATACTGGCGTGATGGGGAAGCCCAAGTCCATTGACCTTCCATGACAGCTTTAATTTGAGCAGCAAGAATGTATGACTATTTTGGGGTGGGGTTTTTGAGCTCATGATTTAAACAGGAATTAATCTTAGCACAAAATTACTTTGTTTCCTGCCTAATGAACTACTAAGAAAAGATGCTTTGGATTGAACTAGTGAAGAGCTTGTTTTTAGGTTTACCTGAAAAAAAGTTACATTTCATTTTCAGAGGCTTTATTTAAACTTAAGAGAACAAGAGGTAGTCCAAAGTTTTAGAACAACACACATACTTTTAGCGTTCTTTTTTTTAAAGCACTTAGAAACTAATACCAGTCTCAGAATTGTTGTAATTTGCCTAGCTGCTTTTTTTCTGGTATTTTTCCTTGATGAACTCTTTTTCTGAGAACCTGTCTCTTTTTGAAAGGGGCTGTAAATTCCTGAGTGCCTACATGATTTCCAGTCATCCCCACCATCCCCAAGTCTGATGCCATGGTGCAGACACATCAACTCATTTGAGTCCTAAGGGTCGATAGGTAGTTTTCCAATGAATCTCATTGAGCTCTCATTAAAATAGAGGTGTTTTCACTGAATATATTAGTGGAAATTCTTGGACTACAGCAAAGGAAGTAGGAATAACATGAGCCCCTCTTCTCACATCTAAGCAACAGCATTATCTCCTTCCATCTCTTCTCCCACCCACCACCTTTTGGGTGTCCTTTCCCTCTACTTCTCTTTACCCCTATCTCATGGCCTCCTTCAGGAAGGGCAGCATGCTCAGGTCCAGGGGATGCGACAGCAGGGGTGTCAGCAGCACATGGTGGGTGCAGGCCTGGGCAGACCCAACCCTGCATTACTAAAACTCTCTGTGGTCCCTGACTGTAAAGATACTAGGCTCTGTCCTTCCTAAAACATCCCCCTGCAACCCAAGAGCCATTAGTTACAGTTATCAGGGAAAGAGTTTTGGTGCTGAGTTTGAGATACTGAACTGGAGACATGGGGTGAGCAAATTCACCTCTGCATCCTACAGGGCTGTCTGGCATCAAAAGGTCCCAGCCCTTCTGCTGGAAAATGGATGTCTGAGGTAGTCCCAGGACATTGCCCTGCCTCCCCCAAGCCCTGATACTGTGGGTGTTAGAAAAAAAGCCTTGATAGGGGGAAACATAAACAGATAAAGACATCTGGGGACTGTAGCCAACAACTGTGTTCTGGCACCATGAGCCAAACCGCAGCCTTGACACTGTGAGGAAGATATTTGCTGGGGTCACTGCTCACCAGGAGGAACCCAAAGGGGGCAAGAATCTCCCATCTCCACCAGCTGCTGGAGGATGGGAGAAGGGGTGAGGGGCAGTGGCAGCACTTAGCAGCCCAGCCAGGTTTTGGGAAGGGAGAGGACACCAACACCAGGTTGTGGCTCCAATCAGAGTCATCAAAGGGACATGACCCATCCCCAAATTCACATGCTACTTCCTGATACTATGAGTGCCAGGCAAGAGAGCCCAAATCACTGCTACCACATCCCTGCAGTAACTTTGGGGTTAGTGGGACGTCACATTGCACCCACAGCCTGCTGCTGACAGGGGAGAGACGGCAGGATGGAGCAGGGGATCCTGACCCCCTGCTGGAAACCCACCTCAGCATATCAAGGCACTATATGGTATGGCAAATATGGTGTCAGTTGATGGGGAGAAACTCTGTGTGGCCAAAATGGAAATAAATGGAAATAGAATGATTTCCTGTAGCAAACTGACATCCCTTGAGAACAGGTAAGACAGAAGAAACCAGACTGATTTTGATTTGTTACTGCTTTTGTAAACACATTTGCTGACGGTAGCAGGGTATGTAATGTCTGTCTCTACTTGATTGGCATATCTGTTTTGCTCATTGCTTTATGAAATAATACATATTCATTGTAATTTCTTTTATCTGGACTTTTTTTTTTTAATTGAGAGGCCAAAACGGCCTTGCTGAAAATACAGGTTACAGCCGTTTTTGTTAAAACTGCATGTTGAGGAAAATGAACAAAGAAAGTAGTGTCCCAGTTGTTAAAAGCCAGATAGCTTTATATTGTTTTGTCATCTTCACTCCCCAAAATATTTGTAGTATAGGGAGAGTCAGCCCACTTCCTGGCTTCTTGCATAATGTAGTGTGTTGCCTCTAAAGCTTTGTTGATAAGAGATGATTGGCCAGGCTTCATAACAGTCCTCTAAGAAATGGGTCACTTTATCCCAAGATTGGGCAGAAGGGGGATGACAGCTGCATGAGGCAGCTCATCTGCACTTCCAGAGGAAATACATAAAGCCAAAAGTTTAACTAAGGAATAAAACAAGTAAGTATCCATGTATCCTAAATCTGAGATAATAAAATACTGGATTCCAAAAAGAAAATGCAGTAAGAATCTATTGAATTAAGTGCCAAATTGTGTGTAATATTGATTTTCTACTTTAACTGACACATTTTTAAATGTCTTGCCCAATCCTTTTTAACAGCTGAAAGTTTTACTTTTTTGGGTCTACCAGGACATGATGTGGAAACATATTGCCCAGGTCAGTCTGCTTCTGACAGCTATCAGGTAACACATGCAATCAAAAATAACCATTATCTTGGTCTGTGGAATTAAAGGGAAAATGTGGAAAGACAAAATATTCCTCCCTGCATTTCAGTGAAACATAATATATGTTTAATCAGCTTATTTTAGATACAAAAGCAAGCACATTTCATTTTGTGAAGGCAAAAGGAAAGGAGAAAGCATGTAAGCTAGCGAAAGGATAACTGACAGATAGGCATCAGCATCCTCTTCATCTGTGAACAACTAAGAATTGTAAATTACATTGCAGCAAACCTGAAGTCACTTCTATTCACTGAAAGCCCAGCCTAAAGTACATTGAAATTGTAAACTCCCCTTCAGTGAAATTGGCTCTCAGTTGAAGCAGGCTTCCTACTTTAAATGTAAGTTATAAAATCATCCTGAAACAGAAACTTGACTGGGGAGATTTGGGTGCACTGAGAGGTGTGAGTGCCCCAGTAGTGGGCTCCCGTGCCTGGAAGGTGAGCAGCCCCATCCCTGCCACACAGCTGCCTGTGCACGTGTGCTCCAAGTGCAGGGCGCTGCGTGGAAACAGCCTCGGCCGACTGCAGCCAGATGGCGAGGGGATGAAAGCTCATAAAGGATGCCAGTATTTTAGATAATTTCACAGAGGGTTTCTGCTTGGCTGAAGGCACAAGGAAACTCTCTCGCTTGGTGTTTTGCACAGCCAAGTGTTAAATCACTTTATATCAGAGCTGAACCTCAACCTCATCGCCGTTAATCTTCTTGATTGGTTAAGTCTTTGCTTTCTGTCAGAAAATCTGAAATCTGAGCGTCAATGATCAGCACATGAACCCTTTATGGCAGAGCCCCCCCTCTTCCACCCCTTTTCCCATGCTGTTTAGGGGAGAGAACATCCTCTCTGTTTCTTGCACTCACTGTTTGCTGATTGTATGGCCAGCCTGACTGCAAGGTAAAGCCTTCTACTACTCACCCCCAGCTGCATGAGACCTTTTACTCATGTACTCATTATTCACCTGTACAAAGTAATAGTGGCTGGGAAAATCCCAGACTTCCTTGTGTATTTGAATGTATCAACTCTGAGAATCTGGTACCCTTGTTAAATGGGAACACTGCTATGAGGAGAAATCAATCTTTAATCACAAAAGGTCAAACGCAATTCCAGCATCTATTTGTAAGTCACTGACAGTATTTACCATTTCACCAAAGACAAAATTCCATTTTTTTCACGAAAAGGACCTGGTTTGGGCTCCTAGGTGAATGTCCACCTTTGGCATTAAGAGATATCCTCCCTAGACTGTGTGGTCACTGCTGCAACCATCCTAGGAGTCATACTGTGGGTGAAAGTCTCTTCCCTGCCCACCATGTACTGGCTAATTCTTCACTCATCCTCAAGGCAATCCATGCAGGGCACCCAGATTTCCTTCCAGAGAACATAACCACAGCAAACACCTGCCCATGTTGTGGGTCTTGCTTCCTAACAGCAGAGGAAGTGGTATTCAATGAATTACAAAGATGTTTTCTTCTCGTGTCAGAATTGCTGCCTTCTTGTCCATCAAACCTCTTAGCCAACCCCTTTGTAACTTAAGCATGATGTCTGACTGGCCACTCAGTCACAGGGTATTATTTCAGTTTTCTAATTGAATCACAAAACGATTTATCAAATGAATTAAGAATAACAAAAAAAAGGCAGGGTGATGCATGAACAGGCAAATGAATATGGACATTAGGAAGATTAATAGACATGTCTCAACTATTCATATCAACAAAACTTTGGTGGTGTAAACAGACCATTAGCAAATAAAAGCAGGATGCTAAAAAGGTTAAAGAGGGCAGCCTCTCAGAAATCAAATGAATGTTTGGGGTTTTCCAACCTGGCCAAACGGGCTGTGGAAAAGAAGCATCAACTCCCAGCACACAGAAAGAGTCTCTAGGACCATTCTTGCGATGTGCAGATCTCTGTGTGAGATTCACCGAATGCAGAAATTCATCTCTGTGATCACTGTCTAGTGATGATCCTAGTTTGAACCACAGTCACTTCTCTGGGTGCCTTGGTGAATAAGGCTGCCAGAAAACTTGCTCACACAGAATGCACACAGCATGTGCCACTGTGGACCCCTCCTTGCAGCTTGTCCCCTTGGATCTGACAGAACCACAGCAGAGATTTTGCAGAGCAGCTTCACCCAAATTTGGAAGGCATGCTTCTGGTTAAAGCTGGGCTATTTCATGCAGAGGATAATGTTTGCACTGAATGTCAATGTGCATTTTGGTTTGGTCAGGATAATGCCTAGCCAGTGACCTTATTCAGCCCCAATTAGCTGATAACTGCCAGCCAGTCGCATTCCTCATTGTTAGGAGTGAACAAGGCAATCACGGGGGAAAGGTAGCAATAATAGGAACAGCTAATTAGGCTGTGAGTGGTGCACAAGGCAAACAAAGGAGGAGGAGGGATGTGAGAGTTTCTAGATGGTCTGGCTGCCAGCTGAAGATGAAGTAAAGATCTGGAGTCCAGGACATAAGTGTAAGGCTCAGATCAAGGTTCAACTCCCTCTGCTTCTACAGCCTTCTCTCCCAAGCCTTTTGAGCACATTTATGTCTTGCAGCACAGCACCCTCGCTGCTCTGCTCAGATAGGGACCATCCTTGTGACACAACAGACCATGACACACAGGTGGCAGCTCTAGTCCCAAAAGGACAGCGGACGGGTGATTGCAGTGCCCTTCCTGACCCCACTGCTCCTTTCCTGCAGAAGGCAGTGGTCCCTTGCCAGCTCCCACAAACTTGCCAAACCCAGTGCTCTCACACTAGTTCCCTTTTTCCTGAGCAGTGGTGGAATCCAAGGACCACAGGGAGATATGGCCCTCAGGTGTTTTAGGGAGATACTAGGAAAGTAGCATGTTTTGTGGGAGTCCATTCTAGCACCTTCAAGAGATCACAGAATCATTTACATTGGAAAAAGACTTAAGATCACTGAGTCTAGCTGCTAACCTAACACTGCCAAGACCACCACTAAACCATGTCTCTATGTGCCAGAGTTCCCTTGGGGACTTTGTGCCCACAGGATTCTAGCATCAGCAGCACTGATATGCATCAGAGTGGAAAAACCTTCTTTCTGAAAGGCACTTGTTGAGATACTTCTCTCTATTGAATATAAGATCTGTAGAAAAGCAAAGCGTCATTTGTAGAACCCGAGGGAATTCTTCATGTACTGCCAAGATTTCCAGATGAGGGGAAATATTTTCCTTTAATCCTATTGCCATATTCAGGCCTTATATTTCCTGCACAGTCACTCCAATTCCAGTTTGTTGTATGTCACTTGGGAGAAAAATGTATACTTATTCCAGCTTAATTGTGCCTACAAAAATACCCAATCACAGTAGAATAATCCTGCTGAAACGATGACATTACCAACATTTCCTTACCTGCGGTCTTTTCATGTGTGTCAGCAGAAAAGTCATTCACGTGACATTTTTAGAAAGTATTTGCTGTGGACTATACCCTGCTTTCACTAACATCCTCCTAAAAATTGGGAATTTCTATCAAAGTTGCTACAGCTGACCTGAACTTGCATCTAGGCTGAATAATGAAATTTGACCCTCTGCATCTATAGGAAATGTGGTTTTCCGTGTGCTGTTTCAGGGGAACCATGTTTCCTGACTTGGATGGTGGGTGTTCCAGGCAAAAATTGTTGATTTGAGCAGGTACAAATCAGTGCATCACGAGAGGGTGGGGAAGCAGCCTAGAAAGCCCTGATGGTTTGAATTGCAGGGAAGCAGGGGAGTTTTGTAAGCCTGCAGAGGCTGTCGTTGGAGGGGATCCCTGATTTTAGCAGAGAACTCGGAGCATTTCTGTGAGACAGATACAATAAAGTGTAAGTCGTTAGGCAGAGAAGATAAAGCACCACTTAAGGGAACCACTGACAGATGGGAGTGTGGCTCTGCAGCTCCGGGCAGGGAGAGACTTGGGTGCTTGCCCCTTCTGCCGCTGAACCTCCTCACAATGCCTGGAGAATAAAAGCCTCACGGCATAATGGCGGTGGTGATGACAAGGGTAATAAGGCTCATGATAATAAGGACAAGCAGGGTTTCCATTTCCATTACCAGAGCAATCGATTGGAGCTTAAGGTTTTTTCTGCCTTTTTTTTTTTTTCATCTAAAGCAAGTTCTGTAAGGGCCATGAGATAAAACCCTGAAAAAGGCCTTTAAAAAGGTCTTTGGGAACAGCGTGGAATTTAAAAATCTAATCTGTAATTTAAAGAATGAAAACTAATCTAATTGGTGTACAGTCCGTTTCCATTAGGAGCAGGATACTGCCAGGTTCTTTCCCCTCAACATAGGCTGGACTAAACATACAGGTGAACTTTTTTTTTTTTGTAGTTCCACTCTCTAGGGCATCTGCAGAGTAACAGATGCAGCTTTTTGCCCATTATATACACACATACACACATATTTTGCTCTCCAGCGTGGAGAGAAACGCAGCTGGTTCAACAGAGGTAGTTTTAAAACTACGGTAATCTCAAAGCTCCCTACATGCTTGAGAGTGGTGGCACCTTGCTGCTTGCAAGAGATGTAGGCTGCAGCACTGGGTGGCCCCTTGGCACAGAGGGGTGGTGTGATGCCCCTGAATCCCCACCACATTCCTTGGCCAACACTTGTCCCAACTGACCACTGCAAACAGATAAATCAGCCTGGACTGGCCTCAGCTGGAGTCCGTGCCAGCAAAGTGAGGTAGGGACCGCGAGGGGAAGAGGTGCCACATGATGCCTGGGGCCGTGGAAGTACACAGGGTTGTCCTGGAGGGGCTTCTGGCAGGGAAGCTGGTGTGAGATGAGGGTGGGGGAATAACCTGGCTTCTGCTCAAGGTAAAACCACCTCTTTCCTCACCAGGAGCTTGGAGCCAAGGCTGAAACTGAAATGCTAAAGAAATAATCCTTGCCCAGAGCAGTTGGCTTTGTTTCAGGATTGAAAGTGTGAGTCAAAGATGTTTTTATGTCAAGACTTGCTTGAAATCTCTCACTGTGGTCCATTTATTTTAGTCTGTGGCTGCTGGGGATGGAGTTCAGATGGGTAATGATATTTGGGAGCTTGAGGATGAACTTAACTTCCAAATCAAAATGTCTTCTCTGTGCTTTGCTGCCTGTTGCTCACAGCTGTAAGATGCCTCAGATGATGCTTGCATGCATTGTGATGTTCTGAGTATCGAACAAAAAGCAGTTGTAGGCTGTATCTTGTGGGAGTTTGTTAATGACTCAGCTTGCTATATTTTCTCAAGAACATGACATACATGGCCACCAGTCAGGTGTCCATGCAGACAGCATTCTATCTGGAGGGGAAAATTAGCAACTATTATGTATTTTAACTCCCTCACACCATCAACTTATCAGATTGTATCTGGGACAGTAAACCTCAGCCAGATGAAACAAAGGAGAAGGAGCAACTTATTTGTTAAGTATCACATTCAAATAACTATCTTAAGGTCTGTAGTTCAAGCAGAACTGGGCAGAGGCAACAAATATTTGGTAGCATGGGATTTTTCCAAGGCACTGAGAACAGAGTGCTTAGCACATGAGAGAGGCCAAGAGCAAAGAAGGGTACAGTAGCAATCTTGCACAGACCAATAAAAATTTTATCCCTAAAAAAAAAAATCTGACATGAGATTGGAACCTTTGCTTCCATTAAAATTCAACAATATATTCATTCCTCCATCAGTTGGATGCACCTAGAAATCTCAAGCTGCAGTGTTTTATTGAAACCACTTATGCACATCAAGAACACATTTTCTGCAGTGATCATTTCACCCTCACTTTTGCAACATGTTATTTTTTCCCCCTCTATGAAACCGTGACTTAATGCAAAGTAATGGCATGTCAAAGGCAAAGTTACAGCCCCCGTCTTGAATGCAATGCTGAGTCTCCTGTCATGCGTGGAATGTAATTACCATTAAGGCTGAAAAATGAGGGAGATGAACAGTAGTGGCAGTTTTTCTCAAGTTTACATAAACACTGGCTGCAAGAAGAAGGCAGGAACATTAAAATCAAAGAGTTCTTGTCACATCAGCGCTTTAAATCTCTAAGCGGCTCCTTGAAAATCATCTGGCCTCGGTGAACACAAACAACCGATAAAAGCTTCAGTTAAGGTCTGCTCTTATCTGCTAATTTCAGGGCAGTCTTGCCCTTTACCCACTGTCCCTAGGAAAGTAGCGATTTTGGCACTTTCTCTTGGCTTGCTAAACTCTCTGCCCTGGCAATAATATTAACTAGCTGGAGAAGAGGTAAAAATAGGGTTGAAGGTGTTTGAAGAGGAAATCCCTGTATCACTCACTGAGCATCCGTGGGGAAACACTCTGTATGCTTTGCCCATCCATCCTTGCAGTTAACGACTGGGTGATGGAGAGCACCACTTCTCTCATTCCTGGGGCTGGGTATTATCTCCTGGGCACAGGGCAAGCCCTAAGCCTGACCCAAAATCTCTCAGAAGTGTAGGCAGCATCTCTCTCCCACCGATTCCCACTGTATCTGCAAGGTTTGTCTCCTATTGGGAGTGCCAGAAAGCAGGAATGCCTTGGGAAGGAGGAAGAGGCAAAGGTGTTTTAAGCGGTTTCTCCAACCCCCTAGTTGTGGGGGGTAGTTCTTTCCCTGACTTGTGCTGAGTTAACAGCCAAAACACAAGCCCACAGGTTTCAGATTTCATTAGGGACCTGAAGCTCTCATCAGGTTTGCCAGAGGATGTTTCAAAGGTAACTTGTCTGCACGAAACTGGGCAGATTTATTGTCTCTGTGGTTTTATTGAACGTTTTTGGCTTCTGTTTTCTCTTTTTGGTTTTTTTCATGTGAAACCCGGTGGCTTAAGGCAGGATTTGTTTTGTGGCTTTGATGGATTGGAGTCTCCTCATCCTGCCGTTCTTAATGGAGCAGAGCTGTAAAGCACTTCAGGTTCAAAAAATGTAGTGCTGGTGGGAAACACAGGTTGCTCATGCCTCTGTCTCCTGGGCTTTCTGTGTTGCCCTCCCTCTCCTTTCTCTGAGATTGGCTCTGAGCATTGTGCTGGAGCCACCGGCAGGGAGCCACCCAAGCAAACTGCCTGTGCCTTAACATGGCCCTTTTGCTCCCCTACTTCCCTTTGGCTTCTCCCCATACCCTGCAAGGATGGGAGCCATGCCATGGAGATGCCCCTGTCAGTGTCTCATCATGCTGCAATGGAGAGGAAGAGAGAAGGAAGCAGGCAGGAAAAAGACAGAAAAAGGGACACTCCGCTGGCAGTCTGTGTACCAAAGCTGAATAATGTCTTCATGAAAGAAGGCAAAATGCTGGTCTTCCCCCTGGCAGTCTTTTCCTGCTGCCATTGCAGTCACCAGCTCTGGTGCTTCTGAGCTGTTATGAAAATGGTCCTCTTGAGTCCAAATGGGCTCTTCTCAACTTCCAAACTGCAGACTGTGTGGAAATTGTAAACAGCTGCAAGTGGTTTACCTAACAGCAATGGAGAAATGACAAGAAAAGCAAAGAATAGGAAAGTCTAAGGCAATCCCGCTTGTAGGTTTTGAGACTGGTACTGATTTGCCACAAAATAATCATGTGTTTTCAATAAATGTCTTATTTTTCATTAAAACATTGCTTTTTGTGGCAAGCATTTTTCTTGGCAAAACCTTCTCCCCACCAGTGTCTTGCTCAATGTTTGTTTCTGAGCTGATAGAAATTTATAAGCTCCAAATATCTTGGGGAGAAAAGAGGGTTTCACCCTTCACATTTTCCAGGTTGAAGCCAAACTTAAGATCTTATAATGCAGCTAAGTCTTGAAATCACAGAATCATAGAATTGATGAGGTTGGAAAAAACCTTTAAGGTCATCAAGTCCAGGTGTGAGGGCAGCATTCCCACCATGTTCACCATTAAACAAATATTTCCATGCTCTTTGCAGAATTTGGATCTCCAGATGGGCTGGAGACTCACGCTTGCAGAAGTCATCTCCACAAAGAACAGGTTGAGTGCTGTAGTTCATCCCTTATCATAAAAATACTTCTGAGCCCATAATTGCTAAATCTTTTGGGATCTGTCCCATGGCATTCAACAGCTGCAAGCACAGCATGTCTGGGGATGATAGCCAGGCAGAGGTAAGAGGAGCCCAGGTCACTAAAGGAGCACATGGTGGTAAAGACAGTCCACAGCCAGGGATCAGGAATGGTGATATATGAGATTGAGCACCGGAGACATAGCTCAGGCAGAGACCAGGGTGTAAACCTGAGCTTCAGTGTAGATCAAGAGGGAAGTGGAGACCTGCAGAGACTTCTCATGGCCAGACCCCTAGGATGAAGCAATCCACCCAGGGCCCTGACACAGATACACTCACCCTTCAAAGCTGTGGGCAGGTGTTTGCAGTCCTAAGCCCTGGAGAGTATTCTCAGTACAATAAATCATTCAGATATTAATGTTCTTCAGCGATAGGAATCAATATCAACAACTTCAATGTTCGTTGCCGGTGCTCAGGCAGCAGGACCTCATCTAACCTTAACCCCAGTCAGGTGGAGGGAAATGCCATCCATTGAATATTATCTTAATAACATAATTGGAATAAAAGTAAACACCACAGCACTCGAGCAGACTTGAAAACACCCCAAGGGACAAGTATTCTTCCATACAAGTGAGACAAAAATTGGATACTTCAGAAATGGTGAGAATGTTCTTGAGAGTACAATCCTTTTTGCAGTGTCACACGACTATGATGGATTTTATCAAACCATTATGGTGATAAAAGCCCAGAATTGAGAAAATCAAATGGAAAAACTGAAAGTGGGAGGAGGGTGTTAGTAAAGTCTAACGTGTAATGTGCCATGTATTAGTTTTTAATCAGGTTCTATATGTGGCCACTGTAAAGAAATACGACAAGATTCCTCTGCTTATATTTCACATTCTTGCTGGTGGTCTTATTTATTCATGCTGTGTTTTTCTGAATAAAAGCATTGGGGGTGGGCTAGAAGAGGTGGGAAAAGCAGAGAGAAAAAAGCAGAGACCATGCTGAAGAAAGAAAAACCCCTCTGAGTATTCATCCTTTACATAGCGCATTCTGCATTTCATTCCATGTGTGAAAACAAAATGCAGTTCCCCTGTTCCCCAAAGTACCAGTGGACCAAATGCGTTTGATTCCTTTAAATATAATGGAGTAGAATCATTCGGGGTTTGGGGTTTTTCTCTATTTTACTGAATTTTCCACTTTGCTTGTACCCAGATTAATTTGTGCCTCTTTTTAGTCGTAGACTATTTGTCCATTCAGTTTTGTTCATTTTATAAATCTTTGACCCTTGATCTGTTTTGATACGTGTAAAGGGATATGGTTTAGCAGCTAGAGAAGGTTTTAGTTTAATTAACAGCTATGTAAAAAGTTCTGAACTTTCCTAGCACTAGAGTGGCAGGTCTTGGACCACTGCCTCCTGGTTTGTCCCGCCAGCCGGAGTGCAACACATACACCAGGATGCATTTCACCAGCTAGCTAAGCAGAAAGGGATAAGCTCCAGTCTAAGAGGAAATCATCATGCTGGGAATGACTTTCATGATCTTAAGGACAGCAGATGAGACAATTTGCATGTAGTATTTCTGCTATTAGGTCTGCAGCTTTGATTAGACAGAGAATGGGTCGCAAAAGAAATTTTACACTTTTGTGTGTTTCTCTGAGCGAATTCTCTGCTGCCGTGTTAGGCTTTTTCTGGATAGCTTCTTGCAAAGGTTTGAGTGGTGGAGCTTTATTGGTATGTATATTCAAAGGAGTCAATTTAGGAATTACTTCAACATGACTAAAAGGAAAATCTCCTTATGAAATTCTAGAGATGGTTGCATGTTCATTATTTTAATAAGCAGAGGTGGTACCGTGTGTCTTGTCTGAACAAATTAACCTAAAAACTTGTAATTTTTTCCACATATATTTGCTGGTCTGCTAAAGGATAATGTCTCTTCCAGTGAATTAGTACAGTTCAGACACTGAATATCAAACCTTGGCAAAGGACTTTGTTTGGACTGAGAGAGAGAAAGTTTTGGAAACAAAGGCAACAACACAACAGGTTGTTAGAGTTTTTAAAGAAGAGATATTTTGAGGAACATTTTAAATTACCATCAAAACTAAACTGGGGTGGTTTTTTTTTTTTCCATATTTGCTTCATATTTATTTATGTATTGATTTATCAATCTGTATGATGTTTTAAAAAAAGGACATTGAAGAATAGAGTGGTCTATAATACCACCTATAGATAAAACCACAGAACAGCCCTTTTGCTGCTCTGTGACCCTGCTTCAGCCCAGACTATTGTCCAGGATTTGAAATGCCATGTCACATGCATGAAATCATTTGTGGCACAGGGCACCCAGCTGCAGCGTTTTTTTCACATCCCATTTTTATAATTATTGTTTTTCATTTGGGTATAACATTGCACATGTAAGATACTCCATCGCTCATAAACACCCAGAAGTTATTATTAAAAGGTCCAAGTATACATTATTTATGATTTGATCTAAGGGTCAATGAAAAAAAGCTGGGGACTACTGGTAAGGGTTCCAGAAGGCAAAATAATAATATAATATATAAATGATATGGAAAGTTAGAGGAGATTCCCTTTCTTCCTGAAAGCAGTTTGTACAAATACCCATATTTCCTCAGTTTTTTCTGGAGGTCACCTCTACCTCACCATTTGGAGACATAAGTGCAGCTCTTTTAGAAAGAAGAAATAAAATAAGGTGGGGTTTTTTGGTGGGTTTTTGGGGGTTTTTTGGGTTGGTTTTTTTTTTTGTTTTTTTTTTGTTTTTTTTTTTTTGGTTCCAGGGACAAGTGTCCTCAATTAACACTGACAGCTATTTAATTTCATTTAAAGTAGGTTGGTTTAAAATATGATTCTTATCTTTCCACTGCAGGATGGACTAAGTCTCTCTTTTAGAGACACCCAGCAGTGGGGATTAAGGAAACCCAGTTACATTTCTTTCTACAGAAACCTGAGCTCCATTAGCAAAATATAGATTTGAGCAGATACGGACGCAGCATCTGGCCCCTTAGAAATAAGATAAAACTGTGAGGAGGAAATTAGAGAAGATCCAAAGCCCATTTAAATCAATAGGGAGGCTCCATAACCTTCAGCAGATTTTGGATCCCACTCTCAGAGAACAGAAGTACTTGTTTACCATAAAGAAAGAAATCTTTATCAGTTCATTAAGGCCTTGATTTTGTTTTTCTCTAAAATCTCTTATTTCTTTCTCTAACAATAACTGGTTTTCTTAAAGAAAATGGGTAGCAACCTATGCCATGGTGGAGAGGAGTATATTTCGTCCCTTACTAAGAGGGTTGCTCCTAATCTTCTAACATACTTATCCCACCTCAAATACTGCTCAAATTGTAATTAAGTGATGTGCTGGTTTATGTGCTGGTCTAGAGTTGGTAGAGTAATAAAACCAACTACGTAATGTTTTAAAAATGTCTTTTCAAAGTGACAGATACTGATGTGCAGTGCTTCGGTCAGTTTGGTTTTGTGGGCTTCTCATTTCTCATACAGGTTTTTTCTCTTTCAAAAATCCCTGATCCTATTGGTAGAGACTTTTTGTTAAAACACAAAAAAAAAGCCCTGAGGAAGCATAGGGAGGCAAGAATGAGAAATACCTCTCTTAGAATGAGAAATACCTCCCTTAGGCCTGTAGACAGGCCTACAAAAAGATTGAATTTACTGAAGTGAGAAGAACCGATGTTGAACTTGCAAAGAAGGTGTAGTGTATGGGTTATATAAACTCATTGTTCAAGGTGATTATAAAATAGCTTCTTATATCTGGGATTGTTTAACTCCTGAAACACGAGGCTTGAGGGCACAGCTACTAAATTAATATCTGCTGAGCCATGGTCAGCCAGAAGAAATACCCAGATCCCAAGAGAGTTATTGCATGTGATGGCTTCACAACAGCCCCCTAAGACACCAAGAAAGCTGTGAGGAGCACAGTCTCCGTTTCTACCAAAAGTTGGGGACTACTGGTAAGGGTTCCAGAAGGCAAAATTGCCACCACTGCATGGTGTTAATCCAGATCACAGCTTGCTGTTTGAGAAGTCCAGTTCTAGGTGTCGGTGAGGCCGTTTTCTCTATCACCAATGAAGATAAAGAAGAAGAGTTGCAGTACTGCTCTAGATAAGTGAACACGGTGAAGTTCTCTGTCAGCACTCACAAATAGCATCTACATGGCACTTAAAATCAGTACCCAGCATCCCTCCACCAGGTGTGGAGCTACAATACCTGCATACAAAGACATGCTTCCCTGCATAGGAGAGCATATCTGGGGCAAGGAACTTGTTAAGGGCTCTCAGGTGCTTATGATTTCATTCTAGGTACCCTTGGGCCGGTGTTGGCCTTGCTACAACCAACTGGGAAGAGTAGAGAAGTTGTGATATGGCTATTTCCTGGTTAACAAGCAAGTGGACTGATTTGCTCCTGTCCATCTGGAGGTCCCAGGGCTGAAAAACCTCTGTATTTCCTGTGGGGTTAATGGTGCCAAAGGTGGAAGGGCGATGGAAAGCTATCGCTTACTTGCTGGAACTTGCAGTGGTGAGTGGAGAGGAGATTCCTGAAATAATAGGGAAGGGGGTATCAGTGTAGCACTAAAAATTCCATAAAATATTTAACTTTTATGTGACCAGTCATCTACTTCTACATTAATGCTTCCCGTATGCAGCTGATAGCTGTACCCACAGAGCATCTCCAAGGACAGCTGTACACAGGTAACCCTTCCTTGTTATGCCATTTTTTTCAAGTTGGTGCTATGTTGGTTCTCCCTTACTATTACTGTCCTTTTTTGACCCGAGGTGCTTGCAAGCAGTGATGTTACAACTTCTACATCTGTGGTTATCAGGCTGTCTGGTACTCCTGAGAAATGCCTTTTAAAATTCAAGTTGATGCTGCATGTTTTAACAGAGTTCTGTTTCACTAATGGGAGACTGAGTGTAGTGTGGAGGCTTAGGAAAAAATTGTCATTAACTGAAAAAAAAATAAATTAGAATTTATATTGTATTACAGCGATAAAATCATTCATTATGTGAGGTGTCTCTGCTTTCTAGTCAGGGGGTTGGTCTCCTCCAACCTACTCACCTCCCATATTCCTTCTATTTTTTAGGATATGTTTTTGGGTGAAAGTCTGTTCTGAGAATAGTCCTAAAAATGGATTACTCTTGGGATTTGATCTGATTTTCTTAATTGCTAAATCTTAGTATAAAAATTCTAAAACACAAAACTGCTGTTAGGATTAAATTATTTTTAAACTAGAATATTGAAAGAGGCAGTAACAAACACAGACTCTAGAATACTGAATTGATATATCATAGCATTACACTATGTCCCTAGTTTCAAAGATTGTGTTTTTTTCTTACCATCTCTTTTATATGTTTTTCAAATAATTACTAATTATTCATATAGGCAGCAGAAGACTACCAACAAGCTTTCATGTTGAAACCAGTATCATGATGGAACAGATAGATGGGAATAAGGACATGGAAAAAAATATTTGTGAACAAGGGTTATAAAAGATTTTTACTTTTAGTTTTCATTTCCATAAATGCTGCTACAGTGAACCAGACCAGAAGATCCATACAAGCAAATACTCTGTTAGTTGTTTTCCTACAAGCTGGCTGAACAAAGAGAGAGGGATCCCTTTTCTGGCATATTTTTCCAGCTTAAAAACATTAGTGATATAAGGACCACTATTTCTTGAATACACATTGAGGGATGGATTTATCCTCTACAGGTTTGTCTAATTCTTCACTGAATCTCTTTTTATGCTCCTGACTTTCACAGCCTTCTGTGGTAATAAGTCCCAGAATTTAACTATTTGAATGAAAAAGTACTTCCTTTCCTTTAGGATTGCTGCAGGGTAATTTCATCAGTTACACCTTCAAGTGCTTTGTGAAAGCCAAATACAGTCACCTCACTAGTTTTTGGTGTGACATCCACCATTTTTAGGCACAGTTAGTCTTGAATATTATTTAAAATTCCTACTTTACTAAAGAAAACATTTCTTGATGCCTCTCTGATGACTTATTTTGTAGGACTTATTTTTACCTATCTTTAAAGGTGCTGAAAGTCAAAATGTAGCAAAATGCGTCTTCCATTACATTCTGTCTGGATTGTCCTCAATACCAATAATCGTTGTTATTTCAGTCCTTTTTCAGTTGATGTTGTGCTTTTCTTCCTAACACAGGCTTTGAAATTTATCTTTGTATTAATATTTCACACTTGTGAAAAATTGTACCAGGGAGATGGTGTCATTTACCTTAGGACACCACTTTATAACATGAGAGGGATGATTCAATAAGGCTGGAGGTTAAACTACAGTAGATCATTGGAGCACATAAGCTCTCACCCAGAACTTCATTTTTTTGGGGGGAAGGACTTATGAAATTTAGTTTTTGCACTTACAAAGGTGAAATAGCTACCTCAAAGTAACATATTCCATTTGTCCCTTATTTGTGCCCCAACATGAATAACATTGAATGAACACCTATTTTTCTGTGAGGAGTAACACATTCAGAGGATATGTGGTGAGTTGTAGCTGAAATGAAGTTTTTTCAATAGCTCATTTGGACCAATGGTGGGTACAAAGACTCAAATAACCCCGTGGTGTTGAGTTTTAAGGCGAACAGTGACCCAAGTTCTGCCTGTCTGAGCTCCCTTTGCTAGTCCTGCCCTAGGGCTCCCTCCAGCTGCTCCAGTGCCACCTCCAAAGCTGGGCATGGCCCAAGTTAACCCACAGCTGTGAGTTAGCACAGATCATGCTAAACCCCCTCCATCAGCTCTTTCCAACCCCAGGGAGCCCCAGGGTGGACCCTGGGATGCGAGGCATGGCTTAGTGGTGGACTTGGCAGTGCTAGGCTAATGGTTGCATCCAAGCACCTCAGAGGTCTTTTCTAACCTAAATTGTTCTTGGATCCTATGGAATAAAAGGTTTTGTACTTCAATGAACTACTTCCTCTTTTCCCTATGTGGCAATGTTCAGGAGGTCTTAAAGGCCTTAAGCATATCATAAAGGAAATGGGGGACTGGCTTTTCCAATGTCACAGTAGTTTGTGTTAGTGAAAGATGGGGACCAAAAGAAACAAAGAGAAAACTAAGACCTCTAAAGTACTTCAAAAAGAAATTATTTTAATGGTACTCAGCACCGTGTTCAGAATTAATTCATTACTTCTTGATATGAAATTGTAGAATTTTTATTACATCCTTTCATTAGAAAAAAATGTTAACTTGTAGAAAAACTTTGTAAAGATTCATATGCAAAGAGACTATTCACTGCTTTCACACTGTTTTGAAAGGATTCAAACATAAGAAACTACTCAGATTTTAGTTTGCAGTTATTAGGAGTGAGAGGTGTTTTTTGCGAACATCGTGACTTTGGTTTTCTTGGAGTATTAGTTAAGGGAATGTTATTTGTTTTGGGTTCTTCTGCAAACTATTGTCTGGCTACAAGTGGAACAGATGCATCATCTCAGTTAGACTGGTAACTAATGACCTGTTCAAATTTCTTGCCTATTGGAAAGAAGCTTTTTTACAAGACAGAGTGCAACATGAGAGACATGCAAAACTGCTCAGACAATTCTGACAGACCTACCCTATGGCCAACAGAGGCTGGAAAGGCTAGGACAATTTCCACTGTTGGAAAGGGAGCATCCTGGTAGTCCAGTGCAAGAAAAAATTAGATGGAGTTCTGTGTGTCCTGGACTCCTAATGAGTCTGCTTATCTCTAGCTAAAGATAAGCCCTTCTTCTTCTAATTTAGCATGAGAGGCTGGGTGGTGGGAACATAATCTTCTACTTCTCAATTCTCCTGTCCTAGAGTTCAAGTACCCCAGTGCTTCCAAGTTCTTTGACATTTTTCCAGCATATCGCTCCCATTCTTCAAGCTCCTCCCCCATTCCTAAACTGTTCCCACACAGAGTTTTCTGTTCCTTCCCCCACAGACTATGACATTTCACCACCATCTACGCTAAAGTCCCCCCTTTCCTCACCTTATCCATTTCATATTCTGGCAGTCTTTGAATAAAACTGTTGGTAGCACAGTGTTTGGTGAGCTCTCCTAGACTCTCCCTCTGTCTCCCACACCAATTATAGCTGATGAACTAGGTTTTCAAATATTCACTCCCAGCTGTCTACAATGGGAGCTGTTAGACGTTGAAATATTCCTATAAACCTAGTTCAAATAGGACCCTATTGTAATGAACAAAGGAAAATGGTGTGAATTGCCTCCTAAGAGACAAGAGATTGTGAGTTTGGGTGTGCATACTCATGAACATCTGGTAAAATGCTATTTGGTGATGAAAGCTTCCTTCACATGCTCAAGTCCTGACAATATCACATGCTGTTTAGTCTAAACTTTTATTTCAGCAAGTGCTACACTTTTGCTTTCAGTGACCTTGTACATCAGTCAGAGGGCATGCCACACACACTGTGATTTCCACTCTGAATGGGGAGGCTGAGGCTAAAAATTGCAGGTTGGAAACTCTACCACCCCAATACTCGGTCCCCATTGTTACAGCTAAGCTTGTTATTGTGGAATAATTATTGTTATGTCGACAAACCAAGCACTGGGCTGGTGACCTCTGCAATATCAAGGGTGCTGTTTTCATGAGACTCATTTAAATAGACATTTACGAGTGACCTCGAACTGCAGCAAAGATACCCTGCTGTTCTTTTGTGGTTTAGATGGCCTACATGGCACAGGCATGATGCTGAAATAGATTCCTTCCACAACAATCTCTAGGAAACCTTGACTGTTGGTTGTGTTCTGATGTAGCCCTAATGATGTAGACCTAAAATGTTATCAAAGCTGTGTTACCATTTTGCTTTATGTCTTTGCCTTATTTAATTTTCTATATGTGAAAGAGAAGCGGGGGGAAATACTGTGCCATCTGTACTCTAGTGTTTTTGTTATAACTGTTATCTGGAGCTCTGCTACATGGGGAATTTTCATTACAGATGTAGGAACTCTAGGACAGGAAGACAGCATCTCTTTTTGCGTTTGTATTTCTGATGACTTGATGCAACAGGAGATTTTAGAACTGTGGCTATGCCCCAGTTATCTGTATTACTCAATCCATGCTGCTGGAACATTATCCAAACATGCAGGAATAGGATGCAAGCAACCAGCTCTTTCAGAGATGGGAAAGAGATTACCATTGACTCCTCTGACTGCATCAGAAAACTAAGAGAAACCATTATTTTTTATTTGAAAGGAAAAGTTGAAGGGCCAAAACATAACACCTGATCCAAGGCTTTGTATTGGCTGCCTATGACAGGATTTGGAATAAAGACTTTGATCTGAATGCAAACTTAATGTAGGACAGTGCCTTCTGCTATTCTTCAAGTCCCCTCTTTTCTTAGAAAGCAATTAATGAGGACACGTTGGGACAGATGTCATGGCTGAACAGGGGACCCATTGCTTAGGTTTACAAAGACTTTGTGCTCAGAGGGAATAAGTACACCAGGTATGACACTTTATGACTTCTCTTTTACATGCCTTCTTTTTTAAAGGAGTTTTCTGACACGTATTGCTAATACACCTGTTGATAAAGTTCTGCAGGAAAGTTCCCTGCAGTTTCTGTGCTGATGTGAATGTGGAGAAAGTTGTTGAGGAGATAGTCTTCCCCTATCTAGTCAAAGTCTAGACCACAGAAGGTTGAAAAGACATCATTTAAATGAAAATAGAGCCTACTGCAGATGCACTCAGTGACAGGGAAGCTGTTTTGCTGCTGAAGTGCTAAAATAGAGAACCTGTGCTTTCAAAGTATGAAACCAAGGGTGTTTTGTTACTTCTCGTGTCACAAGTGAAAGGTGCCCGAGGCGAATTTTCACCTGCTCAATTCCTTTTATTCCAGAGCAGACAATCATCCACAGTGAGCTAGAGAAAGTAGCAGGAGGAAGATTGAATAGTCTGTTATATGGCAGCCTGTGGGCCTGATATTTCTGGGTCTGAGAGATTTTAGCCTGCTAACTTTCTCCCAAGGGAGAAATTCTTAAGAAAGCTTCTTCTCAAAACAAATCCTGGCATGCAACTATCTTTTCTCAAAGCAATGTTTCTCCAGGTATTGTTTTGTTTTTCTAGTTCTCAAAATATTTTAGCTGTTTCTCTACTTTAACCAATGGGATTAGAGAGGTGTTGTTCCTATTCACCAATCATGTTAAGTCTGTATCAGAACACCTTATAAAAAAGTAGTAAGAATTAAGACAATAAAGTTTTTTTCTATGCTCTTTGGCTTCTGAAATATTTAGAGTCTCTCACCTTTTTTCATGTCCTACAACAACAGCAGCCCTTAATATATATGCCTGTAGCAAGTTTGAAGAAGTCTGCTTTTACCTTGAACCCCCAGAAATTGAAATTGAGGGGACATTTTTCTCTTGAGGTATTACGAGAAGCAGTACTGGAGTAATCTTATCCATACTGGTAGGCTATTAAAACAGCAGTGCAAAATTCTTTTTAACTGATCTAAAGGAGTATTAAGAAAGGTGTAGTGGGGCAGGGTGTATTCATGATTTTGGGATTTTTTTTAAAATATACATTAGCTCCTACCAGTGTCAGATTTAAGATTGGGTTGGATCTATGACAGTGCTTTGCTTCTCTGGACTCTCCTTTTGCTGGCTTCTCCCACCTGACTGTGGAGTGCTGTCTCTCACTTGCTTGGACAGTCTCACTGAAAAGGGAATCATATCCTAAGCAGAATTTTTTTTTAAATGTCAGATCTTGACAGAAAATTTGAAAATCACATTATGAGTGCTGTGTAAAGCCCTTGTAATTTAGTAGTGACTTTTAAGAGAAAGCTGATGTTTCGCATTCTGTTCTGATGAATACATGTTCTTAGCATATCTCAAAGGACATTTCAAAGTCTGGAATTTCATACATCTTCAAAAATTGCATAGTTCTTGTCCGGCCAGTCGAACTGCTGAGGAATTAATTTATTTGTAGGTTAAAACATCTTATCTGTATCCCTCCCACTAGCTTATGCTTCCATGCACTAAGATGGACAGGAACATATCTGCACTGTGTCTAAAAATAGGCTTTCTGGTTGTCCAAATTCTACTGAGCAGAAGATTAAGATATATAGGTGTGTGCATATGTACCTGTGTAGAGCACATTTAGTTGAAGGATGTTGGATGAAAGGAGCAGAGCAGTTGATAATCACTACTTTATCCAATAGAGTTCAAACAGAGTTTTCTGGTAGAAGTCATTACTTGGGGTTTCTTACCTTCTTGCTGTTAACGTTACAGAATCAGGTCTTGTTCACTCTTGACCTCCAAGATATGTTGAAGTCCTCCTGAGACCATCATGTCTGAAATCAGACCAAGAGAGTCCTCACTTGGCTGAAAACTCCTGTTTCCCTTGGATTTCTATGCTCAGTGGGGTAGAAAGTCTGTTAACGTTGCACAATGTCCACTTATTCAAGTCAGGCTCTGAGGAGGCTCATAGACATACAGCGATTTCCACGCAGTCTTCCCTCAAATTCAGAAAACTTTCCACTCCTGAACTATTTTGCTAAAATTAAAAGCATCAAAAAGAATAGGGAAAAGCCCAACCAACAAAATGGAAATCTTTCTTCCCTTTTTCGCGGAGTTGTCATGCCTCTGCTGTAAATTAAAATTTTAGGACTTTAATGGGGAATGGAGCATTTGGCTGCCTCATTTCATCCTGAACGAGAAATAGCATAATAGAGCAGTTATTTTGCAAAGAAAAGAACAGGAACTACTGCCCAGAAAACTGACAGTTTTCTCCTGTCTTTGCAGCCAAGCCCGTGGGCCCCTTTCATCTCAGCCCCTGCTATAATTGTAACACCTGCTCTGGAGTTACACGGAGAGCTGAGCCAATAAAGGTGGTGGTTTGCAGACCTGAGCGCACTGGAGCGCCTGAGCTTTTTGGAAGGCCCTGCTTTCCCTGGCCCAAATCCAATGCACCACTTAGACATCTGCTTAACTTTAAGCATGTGAGTATCCCCTTTGAAGTCCTATGTATATTGTTTTGCTGGACTGAGGTCAACGAGCTCAGTACCTTGCAGGATTGAGCTCCTGAATGTCAGATTTGATTAAATGCTCCCCTTTTCTTCCCCCCTCCTCCTCTCCTACCATGAAAGCCTGATCAGAGCTAAAACAGCCTCAGCAAAAATAAAAAAAATAAAAGAAAAACAATAAAAGAAAAGGCAGGCAGCTGTTGGGAAGTGAGCCTGGCTCAGCTGTGGTAGCTTGGTTTTAAACTGTTGCAGATCTAACCAGAATAAAAGCGAAGCAAAAAAATCCAATTGGAGATCTGGTTAAAAATGAAACCATCTACACTTTCCTAAGGGAGCTGGGGAATCTCAGCTAGAAGTGACAGTGATCATGATAGTGCTGCCTTTTTCCCCTTAAACTCTTGGTGCTCTTGCTTCACAGGTACGACTGCCTGTTTTATCTAAGTGCCCACTGTTAATTGTCCTCCTGCTTCTGCTTTTTTTCCCTGTGGCTCCAAAACACAGTCTCTACAAGTGGAAAGGACCGTGCTCTCTCTCTCCCAGTCTGTTCCTTGTCAATTCGCATCAGTTTAAGGTCAGGAAAGCTAACGGGGAACAAGGCACTGCAGCATTTGAACTCAACCTTGCCTTCCCAAGGAACAAACTGACAATTAGTACAGGGATCAGCATCAAAAAAGAGCAACCCAGCGTGAAGCCTGTCTAATTAGTCATATGAACAGAGGGCTTCCCCTCCACTTCCTCAGGAACACATGCCTGTCAGATCTGATACAAAGAGACTTCTCTCCTTAACATAATACTGAAATTAGGTTGAGAACAGGTAGCCCTGCTTGTTTAAGCAACAGGAGGCTTAGCTGCAGGATCGGCTTGCACATCCGTACCCACCGTTGCAGCGTGCTTATGACCATGTGCTTTGCAAGTGATTGCAGGATGTTTTCTTCCTTGCAAAATACAGGGGGGAGAAATAAAAAGAGTTGACCATGTTGCTAATCTTCTCGGTTTAATAACACTTCTTGTTTAGATGGAAAAATGAGCAAGGGGAAATATTAGAGATGAAAGCTGAATGACAGTCTCCTAATCTCAGAGAATTGTGCTGGTTGAGAGACTCCCTGTGTCTGACTTTTTTTTTTTTTCTGTATGAACTAAGCATGCCTTGATCCCCTACAATATGAAAGACAAAATAATTATAATTTAAAACTCTGATTACTGCTTATTTTGCTGTAGGATTTGGATAGTGACTAACAGCTTGAAATTAGGATCCTGTGGCACTCACTCTGTGATGAAGGTGATAACCAAAGCTCATGCAGACTAGCAGCTTGTCTAGACAGAGACACAAAGAAAAGGAACAAGGTAAATAAACTAAAAGTGTGTATTTTATGATTAGTTACTTAAATTCCTTAGTCAAACTCCTAACTCAGAGTTTAAAAGTCCCTCATCTTATTCTGTGGTTCTGTTGAATTTACTTTGTAAGTGAAGCAAATGAGATGAAATAAAACTGCTTTTACCATGTCCTGGAACTTTTCTGATGTGGGCTGCAGCACAGCACATGTATGTGGCATGCTAGCAATTCTGAATTTTCATTTTGTTCTTGAACATAAGGTATGTTTTATAGTGCTGTGGCTTATTTCTGAAAGGGAAAAGGAATAAACTACTTGGACATACAGAACTTTTGCATCAAGGTAAAGAAACATCTGTATAGGTGCTACATGCACATAGTAAGGAAAGAAGAAACCCACCTCCACCACTGCCACAGTTTAGTCAGGGCATCTGCTGTGTTTTTATGATGGTGACGTGTTGCAACAAGTCCCTCAACAGTGGTTTCCATACAGACTTATAGCCTAGACTGAGCTTGATTCTCTCTTTCTCCCATTTCTCCAAACTGCTTTATGCCTCGCTTCAGTTTCACTGATACATCTGTCCTCTCAGAAAAACTGCCTGCTCCTTCTATAGGGGCTGCCAAACAACCATCAGAGAAGCTTTACTCCCACGAGGTACATAAGGCTGCCTGTTTCTGACAGGAGACTGATGGCTGCATGTCCAGGATTGGATTCCTAGCATGGCAGGAGAACACCAGTACCAGTCCAGGCATCTGTATTCAGGTTGCTCCTTTGTTTATATACCAAAAAAGGAACACAGATGTTTTTTATTTCATATAGTGCTGGACTGAGTCTTGGGAGACATGCATACACTTCCTACCATGCCATTTACCTTCTGGTACTTCAGGGAACAAAGCTGGAACAGTTTATGTACTTCTTCCTGTCCTATCTATCATGATCATACACTTATTTGCAAAGAACTTGAGCTGTCCCACTGAAAAGTGTGATAGAAGGCCTTTTCATCATTAGTTCTTGTAATTAATGCAGAAGCACGGGCAACCCTAGCTTGAGCTAAGTGTGGGCTCATGAGGAGCACCACTGTGCCTCAGCAGAAATGCCCAGGACCTGAGACTCTGTAATTCAATTCTCTGTTTCCTCGTGTCCCAGGGTGTGCGTGTGTGCGTGTCGATTCCTCTGCTGCACCGATTCAGAAGCAATGCCACATGCCTGCCAGTGAAGCTGCATCTCCCCAGTATTCAAAAAGTGCTCTCTGCTTCGCTCATGCAGATGCTCCATGAATTAATTAACTGAAATCAGATACTTGTTGCTTTTAGCAGCTTGTATTTGAATAGACACTTGGTGGCACACTTTCTCTGAACAGGGCTGTGGGAATGCTTAGCTGTTTTGTTAGCGACCCTTTTTGTTATCTTTCCTTGTCCTTGGCATGGTGTGTTCACACAGGCTGCCAGCCTTGTCCTCTGGCTTTTGCAGCTTACCTGGAGAGGATGAGCAGGTGCTTTTACGAAACAAACAAACAAAACATGTCCCCAGAGATCCCTTTCCAGTCCCCCAGAAAGAGAATACTGACAGACAGTTTTCTGCTAGTTTTGATGACCACCTGTGTGGTTCTAGCTCAGCTGAATTTCACTGTGATCCGTGGGTGGTGGAAACACAAAGTCCTGCTCTCATGGATTTCCTGGGCATTACTTCCTGCTCCTGCATTGCTGCTTTCCAGAGGGTAAAAAGTTTGCATATACTCAAATTCTTCAGTATTTGCATATACTCAACACCAGAGTTTGCTTTAGCTAGCCTTGGTGCTACATATTTCTGTTACGCTCACACATAAGGAAGAATCTCACTGTATTAAAAAAGAAAAGGTGTTTGTACAAGTTGTAAGGTGTTTTGTGATCTTTCCTCATAATAGTATTTGTGGCTCATAAATAGTATTTACCCTGCTTCCCCTGTTACACAAATACTTGCTTACTACTGTTGCTCAGCCATAGAGCTGACTTTTGCTTCCAGCAGAGTTCAGTGGTGTGAGCTGTCTAATACAGGCATCACGTCTCTGTGAATATGCATTACTGGGTCACTAAAAGAAGAATTGTGCGTACATTGCCCTGAAATGTTACAATTTTACATGGTGCACTGTTGACTTCCTGTGCTTGGTGAAACACTGGTTGAAATGTAGGAAAAGTATAGGCAGTACCCAATGTTTGTTGAACTTACAGCTCTGATAATCTTTCCTTCATGCTAACTCCAGCAGCTGGTACTTCAGCGATGCAATGGACTGCACAGCACTGGGCATGGGGGCCACTAATGAACCAGCAGCAAAGAACTCTGCCAAAATCCACTGCCATTAGAGCACAAATGTAGAGAAATGGCCATATTGTCATGTTTCATGTTCAGCCATGGACAAGAACTGAGGGGGAAGGGAAAGAGCAGTGGGACAGTACAATGTTACATATCAAAGACGTCTGTCATATGATGAACTGGTAACCAGTTGCCTGGTGTTTTATCTGCAGTTCCCCCAGCTCTGCAAGTAGCATTTTAATTAATAGGATTGTTGTCCAAAGCAGTCTTTGCTTATCTGCTCACTCTCCTTGCTTAGTGTATTATGACATTTGCTGCTCTGCAAAGCTCTGAGGACTTCTGTGAGGAGGAAAAGAAACAGCAGATTTGGTTCCCAAATGCTCTAAAGCTCCATTTAAAACCAGAGAGTGAGTAAAGGCTTCCCATTGCTCACATGGGAAGGTTTCAGATGATCTAATAGTGTCTTTTTCATCCTTTACTCCTCTGGTTCAGGTCTGTTAGCCATTTTGGCAGTGTCTCTCTGAGGGAACGTAAGTGATTCTGCTGCTGCTGACTCACAAAAGGCTCCACTTCCTTGACACATCACAGTGACTGCAAAGAAAACCCTTCTCAATGTGAGCCATGCAGCAGCTCAGCCTGGTTCTTGTTATGTTCCTCTCCATAGCACTCTACTTCTGCATAGATGCAGTACCCACTCAACTGGGGTCATGTCTGCTGCTAACAATCTGTCGACATATTAGATAATTTATATGAGTTTCTTCACTGCTGCCAAGGGCAAAATATTCCCACATATACCAGTTTTTTATCTTTTTTTTTTTTTTTTTTAAACCAGATGTGGGTCAAGCTGCAAAAGCAGGGAAAGTTCCTGAAGTATTGTGTATTTAACACTGCCTGGTCTGCTCCCCAGAAGTGTAGGATATGCAACAATGGGGAAGTAACAGCCAGGATTTTTCCCCTTGGCATGTCTGATGGATCTTTTGCCACTGTTTCTTCCTGTACTCACCTGACGTGGATGCTGTGCGATTTACTGTCACACTCTTAATTGAGGGAGGTCTAATCTAATGATTCACCCACAGGATCTTCATCTTCAAGACTGAACGCACAGGCAGTTTGCAAGACGTCTTAATGTCTCTCACAGAGTTTTTGACCCCAAAGCCCTGACTTTGTTTACATAATACAGAACAGATATGGTTCACTGTTGTGATATTACCATGAGGGAGCGATGTTTGTTGCCTGTTTCTCAAAACCGTTCTCCTTAAGGAAACAAGGTTGACACAATTCTGCCTATCCCACTCCTCGTCCAACAAAACTTCTGAACTACTCAGGAAATTTCAATTTAATTTGGGAACAGGGACAGGATGTCAATGAATTTCAATGTCTACTTGTTTTGTCACTGTAGACAGACTAATATATGAGGCCAAAATTCTCTTCATTCTTCCATTCATGGAAGAATTACAGCACGGCTTGATTCTCTTATTAGAGAATTATTGACAGCGCAAACTTTATCACAAGACATAAATTCATGGCTGACCAGCCTTCACAGGTTCTACTACTTTCTACTAGTAATCTAAATAATTTTTTATCTCCTCTTCAATACATGCAATAGAGAAACTGTACCTAAATTTGCACACAGTGCTGCTCCACTGCATCACAAAGGAATAGCCTGGTTCCCAGCAAACTGAGCATGGGGTAGATGTACCAGCAATCTTGCTCCTTGAGCCTCAGCAACGGGTCAGCCATGGAGTTTTGTGAGCTCTGACATGTCCTTCCTTGCTATGACTATGTAGGTTTCATTTGTTACAAGCTCCTGTTAACAAAAACAAACCAACCAACAAAAACTCAAACCAACCAACCAACCAAATTTGGTAAACTCAAATGATACCAGAGGAGGTAAAATTAACTTCAGTTGTTTTGTGTGTGCTACTATCTCATATATAGTAGTTTATACCTTTTCCAGCCCCTAGCGTGTGGATGACTAAACAAGCTTGTTAGGAGCTTCACTGTAAGCCTTCAAAAACAACCTCACCTAGACATGTCTTAAGCTATTTGGTATCAGTGGGGCACATTAATATCAAATCTGCTGAACAGATAGTAAATCTGTTTTCTGTCTTTCTTCTTAAGAAGGGAACCCAGCTTTTGTAAAATCTGGGTTCCATATGCAGAGCCAGCTATGAAGTCTTTCCTTTCACAGGAAAAGCCTGCACCAGTGTCCTCAAAATTTCATCAGCTCTGTTATGCCTCTCATGTCCCTTCCTTCCCCCCAGGAGATTCAAAGTACCAGTGCTTTGGTCAGGCCTGCCTCTTCTTTACTAGAGACAGATGGTGATAAGTAGGTTTCATGTCCCCACTACCTGTTAATAAACAGGCACATGGAAGGATCAAGTTGAAGAGCCTAGCAAGGAACTTCAGCTTCTGATGTCAGTTGTACGAGTCAGCAATGATGTGACCGGGTTATAAACAGCCTATTAACATAATTCATTCTGAGCTTGGCTGCAAAAGTTTGTTACCGTCCATCCCCCCTGATTTATGGCTTTGAGGGCAGGTTATTTTAAGATACCAAGAACTAAGTTCAGGAATATGGTTAACTGATGAAATGACCCCGTCTTTGCTAGATGGTGCATGGCATGTTTCCTGTGCATAGCTGGGCTAACTTCACCAGCAACTGTGTGTTAGCAAAGATCCATCTAAATAGCAGCTTAGGAAAGTATAACAATGACACACCACAGGAAGAACACCACGAAACGATCACTGTTTATTAACTCCTCTGGGTCTGGGGCTGAATGTGACAATGTTACAGCTGTACATCAACATTTATCTGCTCTGAAAAAGAGCTGGCATTTCACAGCAGAAACTGCCTTTCTTTAAAATAAAAAAAAGTCTAAAGCAAAATGAGAGCCAAAGTGAGTTACAGATGTCAAGGACTGTAGGCTGCCAGTGATGACATGAGATAGCATTCAGATGACTTAGGCAGTGTGTGAATAAACTGAAAATTGTTTCACTGAAAAAAAGACAGGAAAAAGAAAAGATGGTTTTCACTTCCTCTCTTTCTCTAATGCACAACCTTCCTTCTCTACCTCTGTAGCCCATGCATCTCTCCCTTATATGTTTCAGATGCACTCAAAAGTTGGTTCTTTTTGGTTCTCCATTTTCCATGAAAGCCCTCTCATTGCCATGACAGTTGGTTCTCTGGATTTCAACAGGGTGCATGTTTAAGAATACACATTTGTGCTAACAGAACAAAAACAGGATAAGTGACATGGATACATTTGAGATCCCACTCTCTGCTAAGTGGCTGCATCTCCAGTCCCACCATGGCTACCATCTACACCACTATTGGCTGGAAAAGTGCATGCTCCTCCTGTAATTCCACCATCACCACCATGGAAAGCACAATAGACACACATTTTAAAGCAAAAGAGCAAGGTCCAGAAATAGATAAGAAATAACAAGGTTAAAATGTTATTCAAAACTGTATATACTCAGTTTTTAGTGGAGAAGACCAACAAAGTGATGATGACCATTATGTTGTGCTTGTGACTGGCCTGCACCCATTCAGCTCTCCAGTGCTCAGGTCACACATTAGAGAAGGATCAGTCACTGTAGATTAGCAGATGTCATCCATTTTAGTGACAGCAGAACTAAGTAATACTCCTTTTTCTGCATCAGTCGGTAGTTTCTCTAAAGACATTTCCAAATTCAATTGCTGTTGGGTTAATTCCTCTTCTCTTATATCATGCCGCAGACTGGACAGCTGCCTCAGCTGGTGTCTGAATCTTCAACAAAGAAGAGGTCAGCAAAACTATTTTTCAACATTTAGCAGAAATCTACTGAAACTGTCAATTTTAGAAAGCTGATGGCAAGTTGTTTGACAGATGCCAAGTGGTAAGAGCCCAAATATACTATTGGGAATGTTTATTTGTGGGCATAATCTCCCCTGTCACAGTGAAGAAAAGGAAACCATGCAGGTTTAGTTAGATGTTAAGTGACAGATTTCATGCAGTCTTTCTTTCGCTGGAAATGTGAGTGCATGTTAAACATAGAAGTGCTCTTCCCGATCCCTAGGAACACATTGGTGCAAAAGGCATGCAACCCTTTGAAGCTGAATTGAGAAAATAAAAGGTTCAAGTATGGGCTGCTTTGCTAACAAAAATATTTTAAAACCTCTCTGAAAACTGACCTAATTGAATATGATTGTGCCATTAGCTGTTGGTGGGTAGAAAGGTCAGGTTTAAAAATAGACTCTATTTTCTTTGTGAAAGCTCAGAGAGAGTCTACAAATCAAGGTGCCTCCCCAAGAGTCCTGTTTAATAGGCAGTACTGACACCATCTCTCCAGGTGGTGCTTTTAATCAGCAGACTCTGATGTCTTTTCTGCAGCAGGTTGGTATCACTCCATTTGGGTTTGGGCAAGGCAAAGCAGGAACTAGAGCAGTTGCAGTTGTGGGCTAGAGTCTAAGACCAGTTAATTCTGACCTTGTGTTCTAGTTACCACATTGTACTGATCAAGATCAATTGTGGTATTCCCAAGGGTGGAGGCATCACCTGAGGTGCAAAGCTGCCATTACAGCTGTAGAAGTTTAGCTTGTGCTTTTCCTAGCATTTCCATCCCTAGAACTTAGCACTAAAGTTTTTCTCTCTCACTCTTAAACCTTTGATCTTAGGTTTTTATCCAGTACCAAATATACTACATGTCTATATGTCTGTTTATTTTGCCAGAATTAACTTTGGGTTTCCCTTTTTGACATAAAACACCTGTTTTAAAGTGCTCACTAAATTATTTCCCAACTTTCCCCCTCTTATCCCTCCTATAGCCTTACTGTACACCATTACCTGTCTTTTACCAAGCCAGCCTTGGTTTTACTATCTGCTTAGTAGATCCACATAATTTATCCTAGTAGGCTAAAGGGAATTTTCTCTTCAATTCTCATTTATTCTAGGCCTTTTTAGGGGATCCATGCTAATCACAGTTAATAGTTTTATTATTTTGTACACTGTATGAAGGTGAATATCACTTTCCACATCATCACTTACATCCAAGTGTTTCAAATCTGAGAGACAAGGTTTGTCTTGGCACTGGCACCCAAAGCATTCCTGGTGTTAGAAAGAAAAAAATATTAAAATTCTGGTACTTTATTTTGGTTGCTGTCTTTGAAATTGAAAGATGCATGACAGGTTTCTGTACTCCATACTTGCTCAAGAGTTTCTGTAACAGAAGAAGGGATGTGAACTCAGGTATATGAAAAGGCATGATGCCATAGACTTTTAAAGAGAATCTGCTCATTTCAGTTTATGTGAGACCTAAGCTCTTGATCAAATCCTTAATTTGTCAAAAAGTGACAATGTAAAACATATTTCTTAACTTGAAATATACTATTTTAACCTGTTTAAAATAATAATTTCCATTATTGGAAAAATGTTTCAGTTAATGAAATGTATTTTTTTATTTGACATATATCTTTTTTTTAACTTTTAAATCCATGTACAGATGGACTTAAAGCCTATGACTTCAGGTTGATATTCATAACAAAAATATCTCTTAAAGTGAAAAAGACAAAATGTTTTAAATTAGATTTAAGAGACTACCATGGAGGCAAAATAAGTTCCCCCCAGTCCTCAGCAGTGGTTATGGGGGAAGACAAGCAGGCTAATCAACCTCTAGTGTAACACAGGGCTGCCTTGGCTGCTAATCATCAACTGTGTTGTGGCAGGATTTGGGTATATTGGGTAATTATGGATAGAGAGAAAGGCCAAATCCTGCTCCCAAGTCCTTGCAGTATCCTAGCAGGCAGACTCGGGGCAGTGGTGAATGGAGGAAGAGTGAGCTGTCTTTTTCCACTGATGATCACCTTGCACAACAGGAATCTCTCCTGCCCAGCAGTCACTGGTCAGGTTCCCTAAGGCCCAGTATTGGGGCCAGTCATGTTAATGATCTCCATTGATGATCTGGACAAGGGGGTTGAGAGCACCCTCACTAAGTTTGCAGATAACACTAAGCTGGGCAGGAGTGTTGATCTGCTGGAGGGTGGGAAGGTTCTGCAGAGGGATCTGAACAGACTGGATCAGTGGGCTGAGGCTCCACAATGCGAAGTGCTGGGTCCTGCACTTGGTTCACAACAAAAACCCATGCAGCACTACAAATGTGGGAGGAGCAGCTGGAAAACTACCCAGCAGAAAAGGAACTGGGGGTGCTGGTCAACAGCCTGCTGACCATGAGCCAGCAGAGCGCCCTGGCTTGTATCAAAAATAGTGTGGCCGTCAGGACCGGAGAAGTGATTTTCCCTCTGTACTCACCACTGGTGAGGCCACAGCTTGAGTACTGTGTCCAGTTCTGGGTCCCTCACTACAAGAAGGACATTGAGGTGCTGGAGCATGTCCAGAGAAGGGCAACAAAGCTGGTGCAGAGTCTACAGAGAGTAAATCATACGAGACAAGCGGAGACTCAGGGGTGACTTTATCACTCTCTGCAACCATCCAACAGCAGGTTGTAGCAAGGTGGGGGTCAGCCTCTTCTCCCAGGCAGCCAGTGATAGAACAAGAGGACAGCATCAAGCCGCACCAGAAGAGGTTCAGTTTGGGCACTGGGAGGAATTTTTTTCCTGGAAGTGGTTGTCAAGCATTGGAATGGACTGCGAGGTAGTGGTGTCACCATGCCTGAAAGTGTTTAAGAAATGACTGGAAATGGCACATAGTGCTATGCTGTAGTTGACAAGGTGGTGATCAGTCAAAGGTTGGATTTGATGATTTTGGAGGTCTTTTCCAACCTAAATGATTCTATATTTTTTTTTAAAGCTCCCCATTTACATCTCTAGTGCTGGGCCAAAAGAGCACACTGGAATGCAAAGGTAGTTCAGTTCTTGGGTAACCAAAGATCATCTAAATAAAAGCCCAGGAAAACTGATTTTTCTGCTATGGAAAAAAATAAGATGCATGATAGTAAGTGTTGTCTCTTTTTTGTTGCAAAGGAGCTGTTCTCACTCTTTAATTCCCCTTGTTTTTTATCCCTGAGATATCCAATGTATATGACTTATACCCATTTATGAACTGTATCTATGATTGTATTTCTTGGTTATTTCTTCAGCACAAGCAGCAAAGTATTATCCAATTAGTTAAGTTTCATTTGTGCTTCATACTAACAGCAGTAAATTCTGGCAAAATGAACAAATTTTGTTAACCTTTCCTGTATCTAAAGAAACCCAGCCCAACTTTGTATCTTGCAACAAAGCTTGAGGTTAACACATGACTTACTCTTGTCTAGCTACATTTTAAACTGCCAGATTTGAGCACTACAAGACCATAAAGGTTCTTCATTAACAAAAACTACACACTCACTTATATTAAATATAAACTCTTATAATCTCATGTCTGTCATAGGGCAATGCTAGTTTCTATGTCACCCAGAAGCCTAATTGATTTGTATCATTACCGCACTCATTATTGGTGAAGGTTTTAACATCAACCGTAAATACTGTACTGTGGTCAAGAATAAGTTAAGCTGTAAAACCAGCCAAAAAATTCCTTGTAATGTTGAACTGAGATATTGGTTCAAGCTCTTCTCTGATCCATGCTAAATGAACTGTTAACTTTAAAGGAGCCATCATTTTGCCTCTGATCACCTGAAAGCTGATGGCAACCTACTTGGCTTGTAGCCACTTTTTATGGTGCAAATTCCAGGTTGTTTGGTTTCCTCACTTTGATATAACTAATGGAAGCAAGCTGGCTTCTCCTGCAAACCCGTGCAGGCAGGGCAGGAAGTGCTTACCTCGTAGGGTTGTCTTCACGCTGCTGAAATGAAAACCCTCTTGGTGTCAGCCTTCCAGCAAAGTGTATGCTGGGAGTTACACAAACTTGTGAACTGTTTTCTCCCAGTGTTATTTATGACCACATTATTTCAAATAAGCTTAGCTTCCCTCTGCGAGCTTAGCTGTTGCCAGATAAATCAGTGGTATGTTATGGGTACTGAAATATGTTTTTCAAGCCCTAATCCCAACTGCTTTCAAAACTGCAGGCTTAAAAAAAAGTCCTTTTTATGCAAGAACACCCCCAGTCCTGTTCCCCATACCGTTAAAATAAGCAAAAGCAATGCCTTTCACCTTGCCACGGTGTGGGAATGCTTCTCCCTCCATCCTCACCGTGTGGAAATAAGCCAGAAATATCTGGCGTTTGCAGTGCCAGATGGGTCCAGCAGCAGGACCCCCACTTCACCCGCTGGTTTTCTGTGATCGTGGCTGTGAGACTTGAGGCTGCTGAAGCAGCTCTTCAGTGACAGCAGTGCTGCTCCCAGACCGTATCACAAGCTCTGTTACAAGCTCTGCATGAGCTGGGAGAGTTGTAAACCACAGCACTTCTTCTCACTTTCCAAGCTCACTAAGCCAGAAATGAAACCGTCTTTGTTCTGTGCTCACCTTACTCCTCCTTGTTTTCTATCTTTTCATTTTTTTTTTCCTCTTTTTTTTTTTTTTTTTTTTTAACTACCATTATCTTTACACCTGCCGGGAGAGGTGGATGCAAATTACAGATACATCACTGAGCAAAAATGGAAAAAGCACCACTGCTGAAGGTTTTGGGAAGTGCCCAATAGCTTTATTTTAATGCTTTCTACCTCTGGTCCCCAAAGCAAAATTCATTTTCTTTACTCGTTGTCTTTGGGCGTATTCTACTGCTGTATGTTCACAGAGGGAAAATATGCAGAGATCAGCAGTTTCAAAGGCAGTCTCTAATTTTAGGTCCTTAGCTTTGGATATTTTAGGATAGTACTTTGGACACAACAAAAAAAATTGCAAGGAACTATAAATCTAGATGAAGTAAGTAACACCCAAGACATCTTGAACTGGCGACCCAAAATCAGACTCTTCTATTAAAAAAAAAAAAGTTTTAACATTTGCCAGAAACTTTTTTCTTAGTTGTTGAGGTTTCTATTCTTCCCAGAACTTCCCACTATTCCTATTTTCATATTACCATTACAGGAAATTCTGAAACTCTCCTACCAATCCAAGGGTTGCAAAATTCAAGAGAAAAATTTGCCCTTTCTCATAAATGTGCACATGATCATCTTAGGGCTGTGTAAAATCTGATAATTTTTTTAACCAAAAAATGCTCCTTGAGACTTTTTTTAGTTAGCTGGAATTGTTCTAAATACTTCAAAATTCCTGATTTCTTGTTTATTAGTATTTCTTAAACAGGGAATTTCCAACAAACAGCAAATAAATTAGCTGTTTAAATATCGCTTGCCTAATAAAGCTCAAAAGTTCTGATTTATTACTTTTTAATGAAAATTAAATATGAAATAAGGAAAAAGACAAAAAGGACTGAAAGAAAATGAAAATAAAAGAGATTCACTTAAAATATCCGTCACAGATACAAGAAAAAAAAGAAGAAATAAATATTGTTTCAGGAGTTTGAGGAACGTTTTCCAAGCTGTTCAACTGCACAATCAAGTCACACACTAGCCAGAGACTAACAAACAATGTGAGTGACAGCTTTCCTGCAGACTGCAGGCCCAAAATTTCAGGTGGACCACTGTACCTGATCAAAGGAGAGAGAAGCATCACATCCTTGCAGTCTGCCAGCAACTGCATCTTGACTTCCATCATCAAGGTGGAAGTCAATAAGCAGCTCTGTCCTGTCTCAAGGACAGACAAATAGATAGACATACATATGCCTGTCAGGATATCTTAACTCCAGTGAGACTTCAAAAGTCAGGAACTAGAAGGGATTTTTCTGAAGCTCCAGCAAACTGCTTCCATATCATTGGCATGAACTTTTATGTCTCTAAAATGAGCACTGAAATAAGGAAGTCTTGTTTTCCACTTAAAATTTTGTCCGAAGCAGTGGTTTCAGCTTCCAGTAAATCTTGTGCTGTGGCAGACCGTGGGTTTCTTGTATTGTTTCATGGAAGGCAACTAAGAAAAGCACCACTGGGCAAGTTTAAGTGTATGGTACTGCAGACATATGTATGTGTATAGAAAAGTGTACACACAAGTACATTTTGTTCATCTTGAATAATATTCCCATCTGCTAAGTAAAGAAGTCATGTTTTATGATTTATAAAATTTTGAAGTGTTTTGAAATGCTTTATGAGTAAAGAAATTAATAATACTTTTTGTGTAAAGAAACCAGACAAACAGATTCTGTTCCAAGCCATTGAAATGTAGTTCTCTCCAATGAAGAAGTTGGACAGACAATTCTGTGTTCGCTGTGTTTAATTCTGTGTTTAAGAATTTTAATTTAACTCAAATTCTGTGTTTAAGACCTCTGAAGGAACTTTTCTAAACTTATCTTTCTCTCTAATGTGCCAGCCTTTCTGCTTAATTCTGCCAGTTAATTAATATTTCCTCTAACTCTGCAAAACAGGTGGAAGGGCTCCTAAGGACTTTGATTTGGAATTGAGCATAAAATGGTTGCATGTAAAGTAGAAATGGTTGTCTGTAAAAGTAGAGCATCAAAGGTGTGGCTTTTCATCACACTTCTGACTATTGATTTAAGCCCCAAAATCCAAAGCCGGCCCTTGGTCCCTTCAAGCCTGGTGTGCATTCCATAGGTCCTGGCAGTTCTGGGTGTTTGAGGGGCTGACTTGCTCTAGTTTTCAATTAAGTGTTGTTGGGAAAAATGAGCAAGACAAACTTGTGTGTTAATTGTTTATATGTATATACCTTTAAAAACACACAAATGTTCATGATTTTTGGTACGTGCGACATGAAAGGAGGCAGAGGTTCCCTCAAGGAATGAAGTCAGGAAGGCCCTGCTGCCTCTGCCTAGCCCATCCCGCCGTGGGGAGCACACCCTTGCCAGGTCCAGGACAGACTCTCCTGGGGCAGGATGTGATGCTGGCCGGCCGACGTGGAGCATTGACTTCCCGGGGGTGCAAGAGCCTGTCCCCGCCGCGGGGAGGGAGCCTCACAGCCCCCACGCCCCCCGGGGCAGGCACGGCGCCGGCGGCTGTGAACCCACTCACCCCGTGACAAAGATTTTGCAATATTGGAATTAAATTTTCGCACCAATGTATTGCTTGGTGGTGCTTCGAATTATAGCTGCAGAGCGTTAGGAGTTCAAGCCCTCAGTGAAAATTTTTTCAGCTTTCAGCGACAGTTTTAAACCGAAAAAAGAAAAATCTGTGGAGTAGCCAAACTCGGATATTTTTTTTAATAAAAATGTCATCGCTGTCATTAAATTTAAACTTTAGGTTTATACGGGAAATAGTGTGTTTTCTGCACGTGAAGGGCCATTAAAATCTAATTGTGTCCAGCTGATGCGGCGATGTGTGAGAACTAGATGATCTTCCAAGCTATGCTATACACAAACCACGCTACACACACAGAGTACGGCACGTTGGAATAGGTGCCTGTACGCCTATGGATGCGCCTATCCTGGCGCCTTTGCAGCGGCTGTGCTTGCGCTCGTCAGCTTGTACCAGGAACAGATTTGCCACACGGCTCTGCGTCGGGAAGGATGTGTTTAATGATCCTCCTGGCTGCGAGACCTCCCGCCTGTGCATCTGGCCGTGTGTCCGTGTGTCTGTGTTGTGTTGCACCCGGCTGCTCGCGCTCTCCGCGGACAAAGACGTCTCCCGTTCAGGAGCGCGGCAGCCTGCGAAGTGTGAATAATTTTCAGCGAGGAGTTACACTAAATGGGAAAGCTTTTAGCACATTATCCACTGGCAATTGGACTATAATCTAATTGTCAGCCCTCGGGTCTTAATAGAGCCTTTCTCTTTCCACCATTGGATTTGCATCTGGGAGATGCCTAATAGGTTTAAAATGCCTCGCATTTTGCTCCAATAAGCCACCTTCTCGCTGTAGGTGACATTGAGATGTTTTTGTTGTGAAATTGGATCTCGGGTACCTGGGCTTCTGCCTCGCTGGCGCGGTTCTTTCCGTGAAGGGGAGAGCGTGGAGCGGCGGCAGGGGAGAGACGTCCCCGCCGCAGCAAGAGCGCTGGGAGCGGGGGCTGCTCCGAAATCGGGGAGCGCAAAGAGAGGGGGACTCCGGCGGACAGAGCAATAGAATTACGTGTAGCGGAGGACAAAAAAGCTCCTGAAAGCAGGGTTGATAATCTCGTGAGGTTGTAGGGGAGCAGAGCCAGAGCCTGGCAGCGCTGTAGCCATGGCTTTGTAAAGTAGCGGTGCGCTCGCAACGCAGGAACGGGCGAGCCGGAGACCCTGTCCGAGCGAATAAACACCCTTCTTTATGCTGGGCAAAATGTTTTCCTCTACAAGGGTGAAAAAATGAAAAAGAGCAAAAGATTTTAACTCTTCCCTTCCGAGGCAGGAGTAAACTCCGTCCCAAAGCAGTGCTGTATGCTTGGAGAGGGGATGCGGTCTGGAGGGTCAGACACTCCGGGCAGCACCGGAGCGGTCAGGGTGGGATGGCGGCAGGGAGGGTCTCGGCAGCGGCACCCCGCACCCTATGGCTCCTAATTAAAGGGAAACGTGGTCCTTTCCCTCCGCGCAGGCTACGGATCCGGAGGGGAGACGGAGAAGAGACGGAGGAGGAGGGATGGGATGTAAATACCAGATTATCCTAAGGGACAGCCGAGAGAAGAGCGGGTGTCAGCTCGCCTCAGTGCCGGGTCCGTTTTCGGGGCACAGCCCCGCGGGTGCCGCAGCACAGGTTTGTCTCTGCGACATGAAATGTGCGGCGTGGGGGCTTCTCCAGGAACAAAAAAAAAAAAGTAAAAGGGCAACGGCCCCTCATCACTACGCGAAAGAGTTGCTTAAAACCTGAGCGTGGTTCCGCGCCCGGTGTGCGCGCATCTCCGCACATCCCCCCTGCCGGCGGGCCTGCGCGGCCGCGCAGAAATGCACAGTGTCGGATCTCTTGTCACACAAGCGAAGGTGCACTTGAAACCATCCCTCTGGACCCTAGGTTGCTCGGCGGGTTTCTGCGGGTTTTCTGTCCCTCGTGCGTCGTTCCCGTCGTGATTTTGTCTAGGTGAGGAAAGGGCCGGGAAGAAGAAGTGGTGCTCATGTTTTTCACGGGATCGAGTTTTCTCCTTGGCTTTTCAGGGATCAGAGAGGAGTTTTGGAGGCGGGTTACAAGCTCCCTGTCTGAAACCTGACGGTGAAACTGAGACCTAATCCTGATTAAAGCTGGGGACCGAAAGAGCGCGATGAGGTGTGCAGCGACCACGGCACGCTGTTTTATGCTGGTGCACAAGAGAGTAAGGAGTTTTTTAGGCAAAGGAAGGTGGGGGGAAAAAGTATTTTGAAAGAATAATGAAGCCTAATGAAATGTCTCTGCCACAGCAGGCTCACACCAGCGACAAACACATGGGTTTGTTTTGTTTAACACAGATTAAAAACAAACTGCAGTATAGATTGCGTGTTCTTCATATACGCATTAACAATAATGAAGGATTTAACTGAAACGGGTTCAAACGAGGCAACCGCCCTGTTGGGAGCAGCAGGGTTGGTAACTCTGCTCTCGGGAGGGGGTCGGTACAGTGGGTACAGTGGTGACAGCCGTTGTGTGCCTGGGTGCGGCGGGGACTGGCAGCTCCAGTTCGCATCCCCCGGGAATAGAGCGCGGACGTTTTTAAATACGTCCACTTGGTTGGGAAAGCAGAGAGGCATCAAGAGTGTTGAGGTAGTGGTGTGTTCCCCTGCCACCCCCTGGTCTCTGGAAGCCAGCTCGTCGCCGGAGAGGGCCATGGGCAGGGACGGCAAAGCAGCCTGGGGAAGCCGGGCTCTCACCCTTTCCGCACTCGGGTTGCCTGATCCTTGTGTCTCCCCAGTTCGGCCCCGGCGGGGGAGGGAGCCGTAGCGAGGATTAGGCGCCCGGAGTTGAAACCTATTCCCTGCCCACGGGGAAGGAGGGGGTGCTCTGGGCGTCTAGACAAGGCTCATTTCCTTATCGGAGGCGGAGCGAGGGGAAAAAAACCCTAAAAAAATATAGATTATCGTGGGATAGAGCGAAAAATTGCATGGTTTAACCACGCAAAAGAAAAGCCATCCAGTGTGGACGGACCCGTTTAAATAAAATAAAACGAAGCTCCTGGTTTCTTTCCACCCCGTTCCTTTTTTTACCTCCAACGTACGAGCAGAGACCCGCAAGCCCCCAAAGACAGTTCCTCTCCCCGGGGGGAAACCTTCTGCCCGGAGATGACCGGCAGCCTGGTCCCAGCTCCACGGCCGCGCCGCGGCCTCGGTTCCCCTTCGCCCGCCGCTCCTCTCCCCTCCGCGCCCGGGTGCGCCGTGCCCCGCTCACCGCGCAGCGCTTCCCGCCGCCGCGGCCGAGTCCTCCTTCCCCGGGCCAAGGCAATGACAGCTCGCCCCGCGGGACTGGAAATCCCGCGGCGAGGGAGAGCAGAAATCGGTCCGGAGCTGCCTCAGCTGCCGGGGCTGAGCCGATGTTTCCCAGACGGACGCACAGAAATATCCACAGCCACTCACCGCCCCTCTCCCCTCAGCCCCGATGGACCCCTGCTAGGGACAGGTATGTTACGACCTCACTGCCAGGGAACAGAAATAAGCAAGGCAAAAAGGTTGTTTTTAGGGGGTTTAGATTGGTTGTTTTTCTTGTTGGTTTGGGATTATTTTTGTTTGGTGTTTGCTTGTTTGTTTTTTTTTGTAGGATCTGCGCTGTTACTTTGACGGGAACCTGTGAGTTTTATTATCCTTACTTGCGCGGCGCATACAGTTGGTAGGCAACCAAATGATACTTAGGCATCCCTGTTACCACCAGAGGAAAGGTGAAGAGGATCACTTCCCAGGCTGTTTGTACCTTCCTTTGTCTTTCCTTTCAGGCAGGCCGGACCGTGCTTTTCAGGTAGGGCCAAGGGAGCGCAGGGCCGGGAGCTCGGGACCCCCGTCCCGCACGCCGGGAGGGGTCCCAGGAGCGGGGCTGTCGCGAAGGGAAACAAGACTCGTAGTTGGCGGGATGTCTCTCGGGATGAAGTGTTGGGGGGAGTTTTTGTTTCTTTTTTTTTAAGATTGATGTCGGTAGAACCCCTCGTCTCTGCTTCCCTGTGCCAAGCAAGAGGCGATGCTTCGTGAGCTGGCCCTCCCGGCTCGCCGGCCCCGGGGCTGGCTGGGCTCTCCCTTTTGGCCCCTCTCCTCCCGCTAATGCCTGAAGCGAGACCGGGCCCCCAGACGGCTGTGGGCCACGCCGAAATCCTCTGTCAGGCGCTTTAGGCGCTTCTAAATATGCACGTCCCTTTGCGATAGATATTCTATCTGTTAGGAAATTCAGTTAACAAAAGGGCAAGCTGTAGTTGGTTCTCGCTGATCTCAGAGCGATAAAGCACTGTTGCGTCTTCCCCACTCCACTGGCTGGGAAGGGTGACACAAATAATTCTTTCTCGATAATAATTATTAAGTGTAGTAGGAACGGGCGCGACACCAGGTATGTATGGCTCTTGGCACTTCGTTTAAAAGGTGGAACTTTAGTGACAAAATTCCACGTCCTCTCGAGAGTCGTTCTAGAGAGGAAATATTTTCAGTGATATTTTTATTTAAAGGAATTTAATTAAACGCACCGCTTTTTATTTGATTTATTCATCAGAGTATGTTTACATTGTGTGTGTGAGAGAGTACTGGTGAGCAAGTTACTTAAATCACCGCCTTGGAATAAACTACTCGTTGGTACTATCAGCCCATCCCGACTATCTCTGTCTTAGGTGCTTGATCAATACCGTCTATGTCGGCGCAGCCGATGAAACAGATTTGAAGAAAACTGTGCGATCAGCGGCCCACGCACTGGTTTGGCTGAGAAGGGAATGCTGCAAGGGTCTCGCCTGGAGTCGGTGGGGGCGAGTACATCTCACCGGGATGACAATATTTGGAAGGCGGTGCAGGAAAACCAAGGGCACGACCAGCCTTAAGGAACATTCTGTCCCAACAGAAAGCACACAACAACGAAAACGGCTACTTTGAAAGCTATGGTCTTTTAATATTTGAATGTAAAAGAGAAAATTGACACTCACATACACGCACCAGAAAAATCCACAATACATTTCGTCCTTTCAAGCGCCTCTCGGCCGTTTTTTGCCTCGGCAAAGCGAATAGCCTAGGGACCTTCCCGGGAGCATCCCCGGCCGCGCGGCCTGCCCCCCCCCTTTCCCGCCCCTGGCGCTCAGAGGAGCGGAGGGCGCTCCCCAAACCGCAGCCGGGGCCCCGGCGGGGAGCGAGGCTGAGGTGCCCAAAAGGGGAGCGGCTGCGGGAAGCCGTCCCGAGGGCAAGCCGCCCCGTCCCCACCATGCGGGCGGGCATAGCCCTCCCCTCTTCTCCCTCCCCTCCCTCCGTCCGTCCCTCCTCCTCCTCCTGCTGCTGCTGCTGCCCGCCTCCGCCCCCTCCCCCGCGGCCGGGCCGGGCCGGGCCGGGGCCCTTGACGTGTCCCGGCGCCGATTGGCCGCCGGCCGATAGGATCTCCGCGGCCCCGCGTTAAGGCGGGGGAGCGAGCGGCGCCGGGCGTAGAGCGCTCCCGGTATCCCGGCTCCGCCACCCCCGACCGGTCCTCCCTCCCGCCCCGTCCGGGCAGCGCCGCACGGAGCCGCGTCCCCGCACAGTGGCCATGGAGTACACGCCGCCCCCCAAGCCGCAGCTCTCCTCCCGGGCCAACGCCTTCTCCATCGCCGCCCTCATGTCGAGCGGCAGCTCCAAGGACAAGGAGTCCCCAGAGAGCACCATCAAGCCTCTCGGTGAGTGGGGACGGGGGTGACCGCCGGTGTCCGCGGGGTGCGGAGCTCCCGTCAGTCCGTCTGTCCCTGTCCGTCCCGGCTCACCTTTCTCAGCGCTCCGGCAGCCGGGCCGGGCAGCCGCGCGTCCTCCCTGCCCGAAGGTTTCCCTTGCAGAGGGGAAAGTAGCACCACCTAAGCTTGAAGGTTGAGTGCCTTCATCACCCACGGTCGTTTTTAGACGAAGCTGTTTATAGCATAAAGAATTTCCTAATTTCCCCCAGTTTCAGTTATGCCTCTTATTCATCCAGCTTCGCCATTTGTAGAATAATCCCACACTTTAAGGTAGCTCAGTTTCTCTTCGCTGACATGAAATAAATCTCTTAAATATTTGTTGCAAATCCACCCTGGTTCTGAAGTCAAATTAGAGACTCTCTGTTGTCGTGCCTAGGCTTACAAGGGATAGTAAAACTTGTACGAAGAGCTGAAAATCCTTTCACTCCACAGTTCCTCGATGTAGGCTCAAATAGGGTGTTTTGCTCTACGTAGACCGGGAGGAGGTTTTTTTGTGAGCGCTTGCGATTTTCGGGTAAGCGATTTCGCTTCTATTTGGTTGCCTCGATTCAGAATCCCAAAAGCTTTTAAAAACATTAACATCTTCCCCTCCTCCCCCCCTCCAAGTTTCTGCGGTTTGTCATCCTTGCGTGTATCCAGGAGTTCGCAGAAAACTACAAAATATGCGTTAAGCTTTCAGGGCGCCAATGAACAGGATTACACTCAATCTTAGAAGAATTTAGAAAAGGCAGCTCCTCAGTGTCTGCTGCACCTAATAAACCATCTCAAAAGATTTCACATAGTCTAGGGGTTCATTGTGAACTTCAGTTTTAAGTTTGGGCGCTAATGTAGGCCGGGAATGTTGCAGTATTCACGGTCGGCGTTTTTACGTGGGTGTGTGTTAAACTTTGTAGGGTTAAATTTTTTTTAAGTTTTTCTCTTTTTTTTTTCCTGAAAAAAGCTTATTTAATTTAACTTTTAAAAAATTTTAACCCATTCCCTCATGTCGTTCAACTAAAACTCGAAGGGACTGCCTGGGACTCAATTTTTATTAACTGGAGCTTTAGGCAAAACCTTTCCTTGGAGGGACAGGGTGCGTTCGTGCTCCTCCCGCTCTTTGGCGCCGGGCGGCGGATCCGTCGCCGCATCTCGGTGCCGCATCGCGGGGCCAGGCAGAGCCTTCGCAGCCCTGCTCCCTTCTGGCCTCGGCTCCGGCAGAAAGTCCCAACAGAGCTGCTGAAGCGCCCGAAGCCTCCCGAGGCTTGCGGGGGTGGGCGGCAGGGCTGGTGAGAGCCAGGCGCGGCGGGCGGCCAGCGTCGGCAGCAGCTACTGCACCCACGTAGGTTGCGCGGCCTCACGCAGCTCCCCCGGAGCCTGTTTCTCCAAAGGAGCGGGTTCAGTGTCAGCAAACCGCCTGGGAGAAAGGCAAATCCAGCTTTCCGGGAGGGTGAGCCCGTGCCCGCTGTTTAATTAGTATTTGGGGATCGCTTCCCCGCGAAGGAAGCGCGGAGCCTGCGCGGCCGCGCTCGGGCTCCTTCTGCGTTGCGTTCTCTGCCAGCGGCGCAATCCAGGAGCAGCCTGCCGTGCTCCCCCAGCGTGACCCTGGCCCGCAGCAGCCCCTCGGCGCCCAAGGCTCCCGTTTTAATGAGAATTAGTGACCTTTCCGTGGAACCCCTCGGTTAGCGGGGGCGCAGCGCGCAGGGCTGGCTCTGTCCCACCGTGCCCCGCGGAGCGGATCACAGCCGGGCGACGGCGAGGCCGGGGCCGTGCTGCTCCCGCCGCCCCCCGGGCGTCTCTCCTGGTGCCCCTCTGGGGAGTGGCGCCGCTCCGGGCTCTTCTCGGAGCTCATGTCCGAAAATCAACACCGCTGCCCTCAAATGATGAGCGGACGCCTGAAGTATCGGCCGGGTCTGCGGGTGTGCTGGGGCAGAGTGGGGGCAGTTGAACGATATATGCCTTTATATATAAATAGCTTGTCTCGGTGGTCGCGTTGTCCTGGCTGAATCCCCCCTCTCTCTCTCGTTCTCTTTCTCTCTTTTTCCTCAAACCCTACAGAACAATTCGTTGAGAAATCCTCCTGCGCCCAGCCTTTGAGTGATTTATCCAGCCTGGACCCTCACGGGGATTTTAGCAGCAGCCCTTCTTCCCTGTGCACCGAGCCCCTCATCCCCACCACCCCCATCATTCCCAGCGAGGAGATGGCCAAAATCTCCTGCAGCCTGGAGACAAAAGAGCTCTGGGACAAGTTTCATGAACTGGGTACCGAAATGATCATCACCAAATCCGGGAGGTAAGGCTGGGCAGCCCCGGAATTTCTCTCTGGGCATCTTTAGAAAAGCGGCTTTGGACAGGGGAAAAAAAAAAAGGCAGAGTTACCGAAACCCCGCAGGTTTTTTGTATCGGAAGAACGGCACGGCTGGGTTAAGGGGAGGAGGAGGAGGGCGAAGCCCCATATTCGCCGCAGCCCCTCGGCGGGCCCAGCCCGGCGCTGCGCGGTGCGGTGCGCGGAGCTCCGCTGGGGCAGAGGGAGAAGAGAGGGCTGGCAGCGAGGTGTGGTGCGGGACCGCCTGAAATCTATCCAGGGCGTCCTGGCGACAGGGGAGAAGTGTTGTTTCCCTAATAAACACGTTTGTGACTAAAATCCCGAGGTGATTTTAGGCGCTGGGTTGGTACAGACCGAGGGAAACGCGGGGTCGTGGGGGAGTGATTCTGTCAGAGCTCAGTTTGGTTTGTTCTTTTCTCTCGGTTGCAAAAATGCGCAAAAGAATTCCAGGCTTTCTTCTTACCTCAAACTATGCCGTTTCCTCAGTAAAGCTTGTGGGGTTTGGGTCAGTCAAACGCAGTCCAGAGGAGCGAAATGTCTTTCCGAGGTTTTTAATCCCCAAAGTTACTTTTTATTAATGTAGTTACCTGAAGATTTTTTTTTTCCCTAACTGGTGAGCTCTATCGATATATGTTTTTCTGAAAAAATAGGTATAAAACATGCGATACAAAACATGCAATCTAAAGTTCAGCATTTCGAACTGTCAAAATTTATTTAACTTTATTTCTGGTCTACAGGATAACCTTACGTTTTAAAATTGTGTTTTGTCCAAAGTTTAGTACAGAAAATAAATGTTTTAGTTTTGAAAATTCTGTTCAAAAATATTGTGAACAGGCTTAAGGAAACACTCATCCAAAATATGTGAGAATAACAACGGAAATAATTTCTGGAATATTTCCCTCACAGTAGTATGGATCCTGTAAAAAAATAAATAATTAAAAGAAAATCCAAGTTTTAAAATATCTATGTCCTTAAGTTGCAACTATTTGCTGAAATCGTTGTGTACTTTTAACGAACAGGCAAATAGTATCTTTCTCCTTAACTTTTTCAGTTTTACCATATTTTTCTTTTTGCTTCCCAAATATCGTTTCGATTTCAAGCTGCTTTTTGTCTCCTTATCAGAGAGACACAAGATTTAAGTCCCATCATGCGGAAGCAAAATCAATAGATGTTTTAAGTTTTTCAAGGGATTTAAATATAGTTCTTACTTTTAGCAGCTTTTCAGATGCTCTCTTATTTCTGTTCTCTACCCGAATATTTATTTTCTGATTTGCCTTTTTTTCAGGAGAATGTTTCCTACCATCAGAGTTTCCTTCTCGGGAGTGGATCCTGAGGCCAAGTACATTGTGTTAATGGATATAGTTCCTGTGGACAATAAAAGATATAGATATGCCTATCACAGATCTTCCTGGTTAGTGGCTGGAAAAGCTGACCCTCCTCTCCCTGCAAGGTTTGTAGATTTTATTGCTGGTCTTTTATTTGTCTTTGCTTTATTTATTTTTCCCTTCAAGGAATATCTTGTATCAATCTTTCCATTCTGTTTGCAAACAGTGCTCTGAGATTTTGAGTCCGTGTTCAACAAAGTTGATTACAAAACTCTGATTACAATCTTTGTGTTGCAGAATCTGGCCTCAAATCTCTGCTTCAGGTTTGACTTATACTGAATATTCCAAGACATGCAGAATTTGATTAAGAGTTCTTTTATATATATTGTTTGCTTCTTAATTTTTGTAAATGAAGTTTGTCACGAGTCAGATAAGAAAACTTAAAAAAAAAAAAATTGATTTGTCTCTTGGATTTGCCCCCCCAATATTTGACCTCATAATTTAAACCAATCCAGGCACCACCAGCCAAGCCAAAGTAGAAATAAATTGCAGCTCATTGCTGTTTATGCCTGAAATTATATTATTTCTGTAACATATCCAGCATTTGCTAACCAATGATTTTATTCTTGATTTTAATCATCTCTTAGGCAGCAGGCAAAGTACAGATCAGTTCCTTGGCACAGTTACTTTCCCTTTCGTTAAGAAATCATGACATATTCTGAGACATGAGGAAAAAAACCTCTGTAAAATAAATTCTCTTGAATAGATTCCCTTTTCTCTACAGAAACAAATGTAATTTCTAAAGTCATTCCATTAATGTAATTAATGACTGATTCCTTTAAGCCCTGGGAAACTGAGGCTGCAGCGCTGGGCTGTGCAGTGGGAGGGCACTTCAGAGGAGACCCACACTTCATCGTATTCAGCCCAGCACTTCTGTACCTACTTCAGTCCCCAAGGCCAGTAAGACTGCAGCACATGTCGAAAGGCTTTGCTGAGTCAGAGCCGGAGATATGGAAATAACGCGGACGCCTCTCTGGCTTCAAAGAAACTTTGTGCAGAGGGCTCCGTGCAGGAACACAGATCTGCTCCAGGTGGCTTAGCCCGGGGTTAAGAACTTGCTTATTACAGAGGCAGAAATTATAAGTGAAACAAAAGAAATGGAAACAAGTTTTTTTGGTCTGTGAGTATAGGCACCAAATTCTGTGCGATTTCCTTATATAAATAGTTGAACTGAAATCTTAGTGACTGGTGATCTCTGGAAGGCTGTTCAGGGAAGTAAACAAACAAAAAGCGCAAGCAGAGAAGCTGTGATTAAAGACAGCAACCCAGGAGTTATGTCTGCTTTGTTTTCATGGCCAAAAACTCCTTCTTGCAGTGTGGTTAACGTCTGAGGGCTTCATTTGACGTATTGTAATGGGCACTGATCAAAACCTAAAGAAAAAACACAGATCCTGCTCCAGAGGAGTCAGCATCAAAAGAAGAAATAATAGAAGAACAGAAATAGTTTTAAGGCAGGGTTTCCCCTTTCTTATTTTTCTGTTCATGCCCTTTTTGGGGATACCTTTAAAGAGATTTCTAATTCACACTCTCTCTGGCATAGACTCACTTAACAAGGAAATATTAGAACGTAAGAAAAGGGACTGGAATAATTAGCAATTGCCCTACTGAGTATTGGGTAAAACCTTCTTGAAGTTTAATAGTTATTTTTATTGTACTGTGGTAACTTTTGGGAGTCCTCAGCAGAGCAGTGCCTCTATGTGCAAATGCGTATCTGTGCTGTTCCATTTTTAGGATGCCTTGCCTCCACGTGTGAATGTACACCTTTCCTGCCTCATTTTCAGGATGCTTAGTTAAACAGACTATTGATCAGAGCATAGGCAGAGATAGCTTTTTCTTTCTTTGGGTGGTACTTACATATACATTTACACACTTTGTCCTCGTTATAATTCTTTTTGGTGAGAAAAAGGATGTCAAGACGTTCAGTGTGCCAGTGTTTGCATTACCAGTGCTTCTTCTAGAGTGTTAAGACATCTTTTTGGGTGGGAGGCCCTCAGTCTTGCTTGAACAGATTAAAAGTAGTTCTCCTCCCATGTTGAAACGAGTTTGGTCGTGCTTCAGTAACAGAAACCCTTAATGTGGTTATGATTTCTTGTCCTCCAAACACGGGGTTTTAGTTCTCCCTGCTTGCAAATTGTCAGGGAGACTTCACTGACGTGTGTGGGCACTGGTAACAAGGTACTTTCTCCCCACACACATCACTGCCTGCTTCTGCCCAGGCACAGCGACATCAGGGGAATAATTCAGGAGTTGCAGTGTGCCTGGGTGTAAGACTTTGCAGGACTGAACCAGTTTACTCTTTCCATTATAAAAATAACTTTCAACATTATGACAGTTCTGTAGCGTTTTTTGGGGGTTTTGGTTTTTTTTCAAATTAATAAGTGTTCTGTATTCTGTTTGAAAGATTAGCCCTTCAGGGAACTTTCTATTAAAACCAGTTTTATCTTTGTCTTCCTGCTGCCAGTGTTGAAGACAAGTTTATGTTGCAATGAACAAGTTTATGTTGCAATGATCACTTATATAAAAATACTTTTCAGAAAGTCTTTTGTAAATCTTCTAAAGTAGTATCTGGGGATAGAGTTCCTATGTGATATTTTGTGTTTATCTTGTTAAGACTGTGTGAGACATCGGTTCACTAAGTTTCACCATGTACCTTTATTTGATCTTCCTTTTTTGCCTCAATTCTTTTATTTGAAAGTTTGACACTATTTTTTTTAACTGTATTTGCCTATAATAATTTGTTTAATAAATTTAGTGTTTACAGACTTATGGAGAACTCCAGGCAGGAAACCTTTAAAAGGCATTATATTTTGAAAATTATTTGAGACATTATGGTACATAAAAGTAGCATACACGGGGTTTGTGGGACCTGACCATCTGTTAAACTAAATAGACGGAGTGCAGTGTTGCATTCCAAAATACACCAAAAAGAAGCAGTAACCAAACCTTGTGTATATCATGAAACATTATATACTGCAGAGCAAATTGACCCCAAATATGGACCCTGAATCTTTTGTGAATCGAAGTGAGGAGCCCCTCACGTCTGGCTGGCCTTAGGCAGCAGATCCCAGGCAAACTTCTGGGAGAGCCTCGTGTGCCGTGCTGGAATGTGCACGTTTATCTCGCTGACCTCTTTGCTCGTGCGCACTCGTGGTCTTGCCAACCACTTCTGCTTCAGAAATCACTCTGTCAAGTGTTCAGCCCTCTCCCCTGAGGTGTGAGAGCTCAGGCTGTGGGAGAACTGTGGGAAATAGGTGTAGCTCACCAGGTGGAACCCTGTGTTGCAGTGGGATTGTTGGGGTGTAGCAATTGGGTAAAGAAAAGTAAGGTCTATTTCTGCCTTTCAGCAACTGACATTCTGGTGCCTGTCCTTCAGTGACTTTCCTCTTAGCACTCTGCTTACAGGCTCTTGGTAGTTTTAAAGCAGTGCCAAGCATTAACCATCGATGGTGTAAAACGATTGTGCTCAGCTTTTCAGTGCAGGGAGGTCTTTACTCATTCCCCGCACATATTTGAAATACTTTGGCTTCTTGGTCCCAATTAGCCAAACCTTGCTGAGTCTGACACTCTGTGATCACATTAAACATTAGTAAACATTATTAGCTATCCAGACATTCAAAATTAGGAGTCAGGCTCCAAAAAAACAACAACAACATCAACAAAAAATCACAAGGCTGGCTGAAAAGTTGCAGGACATGTTTGTGACTCTTTGTTTTGCCTTCCCTAATTCAGGGCTCTAAATATTGAAATTTTCACAGTTTTTTAGAGGAAGGCAAAGTTAGTTTTCATGAGAGCTAAGATTCTTTTGACATAGCATGATTCCAGGTCTTGGGATTTCGGATACATCATCATTTTTTATGAGCTTTGCAGTGCAATCAGCAGAGTCGATAGCAGTGAGGACGCCTGCATGCTAGGAATACTTTATTGTGACAGGAATCCTGGCTCAGCATCCCTCCCGTGGACATAGCTAGAGCAGCCAAGCTGTGCTTTGGATCAATGTAAGGAAAACATCCTGCACATCTGAGGCGAGCTGTGCTGGTAAAACTTTCGTTTCACTGTGTCTTGGGGATTCTGCTGGCAAAGACAGAATATGGGATCAAATCTCCTTCCTCTTTGAGCAACAGGGCTGTTCTCCCCAGCGTCTTTAGTATGGGCATTCCTTGATTAGGGATCAGCACGCTCTATTGGAGAGCTACGCCCCACCGTTTAGTGGTTTTTCCATTCTAAAATCGTAGCTCAACAACAAGGACAAATGTTTATCTTCCTAACCGGGCAGCTCAGTGCTGCCCCACCCACTTAATGGAAGAAAGTAATTTGTGTGGCCAAAGACATCACCCAAAATGAGAGTCAGGCCCTCAGTGAGTGATAACCAATGCAGGCAGCAGCAAAACAGGGCTGGTTTGCGTTAGCTGACGGTCTAGTCAATTTGCCATCACAAAAGAACAGTTGAGTTAATAATTTTTGGCAATACATTACTCCTATAAAATCACTGCTCTTAAATAGCATGGCACTCGTAATTAGTGTAGTCATAACGTATATATCACTGTATCTGCATGTCTTCTTGCTTCCTTCTGCTTAATTTCCCAAGTGTAGGATTGTTAATAGTAGAGCTGCAACTAATTTTTCATGTCAGACCACTGTGCTGGACTGCAGCCTTCAACCTCTTATAAACAGACATCACCACAGCAAATGTGTGATCGAGTGCAGGTTAAAATCATTATCACGGCTTAATGCTACATATAAAGAAAAATGCGTTTTTATCTGCATTCCCCCATTATCTCTGTAATGACACCGTGTTTTTTCTCTTGGAGTTGTAGTCATTGTTATTTTAAGTGCTTGTTAGTACAGCTGTGGGGAAAGACATGATCAATTTTTCATTTGGGAAAAGACACAACAGGGAATGTTAATGTCTCCATTTTAGATAGTGGGATAAAATAATAGGTATGGTTAAGGAGCAGTCTAGCACTCAGACACAGGATTCTCAATTATGTTCCAGTGAATTAAATAAGTCATCTGCTTTACTGTCCTTCATGAATAGCTTTATTTTGGAAATTCATTAATTTGGGGGAGATGGTGTCATGTTCTAGCAGCAGATTTGTATTACCCTAAGCCCTCAGGAAGTCCATGCCCGTGAAACCACTACATATCCTGAAAGGAAAATGATATGTGCAATTTAATTTCATACAGAGGTGGTGCCCATATACAAGCCCAGAGGTGAGATTTTATTTTGAGCAGGCATTTTCCCTGTGTTTTTCAGGTTGTATGTGCACCCTGACTCCCCGTTCACAGGAGAGCAACTGCTGAAGCAGATGGTGTCCTTCGAAAAAGTCAAACTCACCAACAACGAGCTGGATCAGCATGGCCATGTGAGTAGCTCTGTGGGTGGGAAAGGGAAAAGAAATCACCAAGGCATTGCTTGCTAGTGCCACAGGGCTAAATGGCAGAGAGACTGCCATGGGGAAAGGCTACCGTGGCCCCCATGTTACACTTCTTTTAGCCAGCCTTTCATACCACAGTGGTGGAAGATATTGTGTGAAGCTTGAATGTGTTTGGTTTAACACGTTTAAGGGTCCTTTTGGGTTCCTTTGCTGTTGAGGAACAGGCAACTTTCAAAGTCAGGATTTTCTGTAATATTTCATAAGGTAGAGCCTGGATCAATGGTTCAAATCATGCTCCTACTTCCATTAGAGGCAAAACATTCATCAGGAACAAGTTCAGCGTGGAGCTGAGCATGACAGCAAGGGACAGAAGGAAGGGCAGATGTCCCCTTTGTTGTGCTTCTGCTTGCATTTTGCTGTGACTTGGCAGTATCCTCTGCCATGTGCCATGGCCAGCAAACCCATGTGCTTTTATATGTGTGCTTGGAAGCTCCCTACAGGTCACTTCAGGCCACTTATTAGGGTTGGGTCTGTCAGTAAGTGCTCTTTTCCTTCCAGGCTCATCATAGCATTGGCTCAGAGTCAGAAGAAAATACTGACCTGACACCAAAGCACAGTCTGTAGAATTATAAAACATAACTGTGCCTCAATTGCCCTTGAAATAACTGTAGGCTAAGTGCAAGTCAAGGTGCCACAGGGTGGGCTTGGACCTCTGAAGGAGACAGGTCCCAGCTCTGATTGGTGTCAGTTTGTTGTCACAAGTTCGGAGGCTGGAAGATGGCAAATAGGATTCAGAGCTGCTTGCCATGGGTTCCTACTATGCTCCATCAGTGGGGACAACTCCTTTAGTTATCTGACTGCCCAGTGGTAGGTGGTAAGAATAGGTATCATCTGTCCTGTAGTCTCCCTAAAAATCCCTGTAAAGTGCAGGAACAACTATCTAGTGCTTCCAAATTGCAAAGAAAGAGCTAAAATTGGTGCCTCTGGGCTTGGTGATTCTCTCAGGGAAGGCAGAAGGAGCAAGGGGATGGATTTGAAAGAATTGTTGGCTGAGAACAGGACAGGTCAGTTCAGAAGAGTGAGCATAAAGGCAATGCTAGTAAACGAGGTGTTGGGAAGAGAGGAATAATTTTGAAATCTAAAGCATGTGTAGGGGTAACTAATTAGTTTAGCTGAATAATTGCAGAATACAATGTATCAGAAATCTCTTCCCTGCTGTGGTATTTATTGCCTGGACTGTAGGAGACAGTGGCCATTTGTCTCAGCTCTGTTCTGTGCAAATGTTTCTCATCCAAAACAGAATTTTCACCCATTTCAAGAACTGAGAATTGAACAACAGCCATGCTAATTTAAAATGCATCCTGGAAATAACAGCATCAAAAATAGATGAAAACCCCAAACAAATAAACAAAAGAAAGCCCAGATAGATGCCTCTGTGCTGTTCTTTTGCAGAGATCCATCTGTGGGTATATTGTTCTTGAACTCAGTTCCCACTGCTGATCCCTTCAGGACCAGTGGAGGATGGTTTTGCTTTTTTCCTCTCTTTTATTTCATAATCTGTAGAAGGGCAAAGCTGAAGATTTGTGGGCTCTATCACCGAGTGATGATAGAGCAGTATACGTGAGCACTTAAAAAGAAGCATTTTTCATCATAACAGGGGCCATGTGTGCCTCTAATAAAGGGCTTGCAGCAGTATATTGCAAGATAGTTAGGAGAGCTGCAGTTCCCAGAAGCCCAGAGGAGCAGGAAGAAGAAGTAAGTCTGAGGAGCTGTCGGGAACAGAGACATGTGGCAGAGCAAGATGTAATCATCTCAGATACAGGCAGCAGGAGAAAATGATCCGTAGTGTTTGAGATGCAGCCTTCCCATTAATTTCCGGGGAAGCAGAGATTGATCCCATTCTCTACACAAAGGCTCTGGACAGCCAACAACAATGGAAAGTTTTGCGTGTTCAGTTAAGGGTAAGCCCTGAAGGCTTGATCCTGTGTTGAGATTTGAGTGATAGGTGTTACCCCTTCATAGAGCTCTCTATTTTTAAGGTTTTNCTGAGTGATAGGTGTTAAACCCCCACAAAACCTTAAAAATAGAGAGCTCTGTGAAGGGGTATGTTCCAAATTAGGATGTCAGGTTTTATGTCCTGCCTTACTGATGCTATGCAAATGCCATCATTGGATGATCTGTAGAATTAAGGAAGAAATCAGTCCTCTGGAGCCTTTAAGGAGGGCTCACTATGTTGTGGTCCATGGCATTTCCAAACTCGTGTCTATGAGGAGAAGAGGATAATTGAAACACCTCCTAAAATCTCTCCCTTCAGTTTGAAAGAGCCAGTCTTCACTTTTTAATTATGTTTCATAAGGCGTGTTGGTTCCTGAGGAAGTTTGGATCGCCCAAAAGACGCCTTTAAATACCAGTAGCAGGTAGGGAAAATGGATCCAACCTGATTCCAGTTTGTTCTAGTTGCTTGCTTTCTTCACCGTCCAGAATACAGTTTTGGGTATTAAGGTAATTGTGGTTTATTTGCAGGGTGGTTCACTTCCTGAAAAGGAATCTGTAGAGAAGAGGCATTTGTTTGTTCTAGCATATGTTTGCTTTCTCTTATTCCGAGACTTTTGGAGTTGGCAAAGAGTTGGCAAGGATTTCTGATCGTGTACCTTCAGCAGCATGCGTAACCCCAGAGTTACACGCATATTCTCCCCAAGCCTCAGGCAGAAGTCTTATCTTTGTGTGCATGGCAGACAGCTCACTCCATGGAAACACTGTCAGATGCCCTTACCAGAGGAAGGAAATGACTCCTATCTCTAGATTTTTACAGCCAAGCAAGTAATTGCCATTTTTCTGACTGTGAAATAATTATGAATGCGACATTTTCCCCCCAGTTTTTTAGTGATGTTTTTCACACAGAGTGCTTTCTTTAGGACTTTTCATTGCCCTTCATTGGAGTGCCATCATTTCTGGTTTATGGTGAGGCGAGCCATGAATGTATACATTATTGCAATTGGTTTTTTGGCATTTACTTAAACATATGAATCTCTGCAAAAGCAAACTCAAAGCTGCGAACATGTTTAAAAAATAACTGTGAAAGCAGAGGGTGTGGAATGGCCACAAGGAGTTATGCCCAAATTTTTTTAGTCAAACAGGCAGAAGTTAGAAACTTCAGTGCTTTCAGAAAGAAAACTTCACATGGTAATGCTTTTATTTGGTTAATATGGAAGTGGCATTCACAGCACAGTTACTGAATTCAAAACCACTTTGGACTTTTGCAGCTGGCATCCAGATTGCCTCTGGTGACTGGTCTGTAGCCAGTGAGAGCCAGATGCCTACAAACCTGCCTGACCTTACAGCAATCAGGATCCTGTAAGGAGGTATCCTGGTCATCTCCCCAGACTCAGGCTGAGAGCACAATGGTGGATGGGGTGGCTGGGGACCTGTGGCTGTCAGCAAGTGTGTGCAGGGGGACTGCCATGAGTACATGGGCACCTGATGTATTTCTTGGGACATGCCAGCAGGACTGTCACTGAGCTGGCATAAGGGATTTTCTGATAGCTACACCATGCAGGAGGGGACTGCTTGGACTTTGAGGCCACTCTTGGAGGCTACTCTGTGAGGAACATCCTCTTGATCTAACTCCTGTGGGCTATTTTTATATGGTCCTAACAGAAGAAGTTGCATGGATATTCAGAAGTGCCTTTGTGTGTCATCAGCAGCTTGTGTGGGGGTTCAGGTGGAGAACTACACATGCAGACCCTCACATGAAGGAAATGGTGACATTTACCTAGGTCATGGGTCTTTCGTGACTTCCTGGCTGCATTCAGTACTTGTTTTGTACATGAATGACCAGACTTGCTTCTGGTGGGAACAAGAAATGTAGAGCACCATGGCAAGGGATGTTATCTATGTGCACTCTATTTTTTGGAAAATTTTCATGAGGGATTATATGGTCTTGTTTGAGAAATGTAGTTCCTTTTATCACAATTTGCATTCAGAGAGGCGTGAAAGGAAGGGGCATGTGTGGGAGCTACTCTCAACTTTTTCCTCCCTCCCTCTGACTGCTGCTGAGATGTATTCCTTGGTGTGGACATCATGGCCATGAAAGGCAATGGAAAGCACAAAGGTCTGTGGGCCAACCCCTCAGTAAGCTCATCACCATCCACACACCCTGCTTTGAAATGTCTTTTCCATCTGCTTAGAGCACTCCAAGTAACTAGGATGGCAAGACAAAATTTTTCAAAGAGAGGGAAAATTGCTAAGTATATTAAAGGCAAGATCCGTGGCCATTGTGTGCGTTCCTATATAAAATGAAGTGCTTTGAAAAAGGACATGAGCTGGTTAAAGGAAACATGCCACACTTTCAGGATGATGGTTCACTGTCATTTTAATGTCTTTCTTGTTGCTGTGAGCCTCCCCTCAAAGTCCCAGCATGAGTCTTGGCAATATTTGGCCCCAAAGGAGCAGCGAAGAAAAACACTGATGGAAATTGTAGCCATGATAGAGCTGTCTCTAAGCTCTCCACTCCAATGCAATGTGCAACCTTTCTCATTGACTTAGCATGAAATACTGCACTGCTCCTGCTATGTTTCAGCTGAAGTTAGCGCTTCCTGAGGAATGCACATTAGCTATTCCAGATGTACAGAGCTGCCTGTAATGTCGTTATGGCCCCTGCAAAATAGAACCACCCACACCATTGCCAATTTTGTCTTGTGACTGTGATTATATCCAAAACAAGGGCTGGTGTGAGCTGAGCTCTGTATTTAATTCTTATATTGTAATACTGTGGTTAGAGGCCGCCAAACAGGCCTCCAGCCAGTGGTAACTGAAGCAAGGGGGACTCTTGGTTTGACTCCAGCGAACGTTGAAATTGGTTGGTTGGTACCTTAGGTTTAGAATTGTTCTGGGAGCTCGTAAACAATTATTAATGAGGATAGAATAGCAAAACCCGGTCATTTGGGGGTTCCGTACTGGTTTCCCTCCCTGCTCGCATTTTTGGTAGTCTGCGGTGAGGAGCACCTCTGAAGGAGTTTGTTTTAAAGCTTTGCCACAGTGAAAGGCTACGTGGAGTTTTACTTTTGGTCAGACAGTTTGTGCTGCTGCTGGTAGGTTTTTGGATGGGTCTAATTTTTTCCGTCTTTTTTTTTTCTGCCGGATTTGTGACTGTTTTCATTCTGCACCTGCGCATTTTTGCAAGTGGGGACTCTTGGCCATTAGCTTTCAGGAGTTGTATATTCACACCTGCCAGCCAGGGCACACTCTGGCAGTGACTAATTCTGTATGTAAAACACCTGACCTGTAGGAACAGGTATTTATGCCCCAAGAAATGCATGCTCACCAGTGGCGTAGGAATGAGAGGAGACAAGCTCCTGGGATGCCTGCTTTTCCACTTTCATTTCCTGAAACTGCCCAAAGGAGCTGGAGAGTTTGCTCTGAAAGGTAGCCCCTGGCTGGTTAGATTTCAGATGCTTGCCCTGCAGTGTTAATTAGATCTTCACCCCCACCCCCATGGTTTTACAGCCTTTGAGGGCACTGTCAACCTTCCTCTCAGGACAGTGCTCTGTCATTCTTCCTTGCAGATAATTTTGAACTCCATGCACAAGTACCAGCCAAGGGTCCACATCATTAAGAAGAAGGATCACACAGCTTCTTTGCTAAATCTGAAATCAGAAGAGTTCAGAACATTCATCTTTCCAGAGACAGTTTTTACTGCTGTTACTGCCTACCAGAATCAATTGGTGAGTAGAGTTGCTAATTTCCACAGATGTAACTGGATCCCATCCCGCTGAAAACTCCCTTCTGCCCAATCTAAACTAGGAAAATTTCTGCCATAACCTACCTTTCCATGCCAATCTTACTCACATTCATGAGTATTTCCTGAATATACAGTAGTAGTACGGACTTCAAAGAGCAGTAAAGATTATTCATGAGATTAAAAATAGCAAGTAAGAGGCTTTCTTTTGTCTTCCCCTCTGTCTATACAAAGCTGCTTGCGTATTAACATTTAGTCATTTTCCAATTATAGCTCATTAAAGAACTGTTCTTATTTGTAGTGTATCTTTCATGCCACAAGCTATGAGCTGAGAGAGATTCTGGTTTGCACATGATGATTTCATGGGCTTAAAAAGTTGGCTAATTAAGCTGTAAGGCTCAAACGTAAGGAAGAATCACTCAGAGATACGCTTTTCAGAGGCTGCCCAGATTACATCCAGATGTTTGAATTCCAATTTGCATGCCAGTGAATAATATATACAAAATGAGGAGATCATAACAATGGATTGCTAATGAGTAATTTTAGGAAGTCTATAAACAATCAGAGAACAGAGGCTCTGCTTGATGGTGGATTGGGCTTTAACATTTAAGTCAGTGGAAAGATGTTCTTGCCTTCAGTGTGATTCAGAGCATGCCTTAAGGGCTTACTGACCATGGTACTTCAAAAAACCCACCTGTTTTGCTCCTTAGTTCCCTCAGGTTAAGAAAAATAGAGGCACTGTCCAAATATATGGGCAGACATCATCACAGAGTAAATGTACCTGCTGGATTATTTAAATAAGTAGGTGTTTCCTAAAATGAAGCAAAAGCAATTTTGAAATGCTATGAATAAAATGAAACTAGTGCATCGGGTGCCAAGGAAGTTCTGAAGATAATATTAGTAATATTAAGTCAGTCCTTATGACAGACCCCACATCCTGTTTTAAGGCTTTAATGTATTGAATTAGGCTTAGATTTGTATCTGAATGCTGTAGAAAACACACTCAGCACCTGGCAATCTCAAGAAAATAGTGTTTGGACAGGCAGTTAGATTTTTCCATGTAACTTTCTTTAGAAACCAGCAAAATAGCAACAGGCAGAAAACCAGTTAAACCCAGAATTCATTTCTGTAGGATGGATTTGTGTCTACCGATGATATTTACACTAGAGATGTTTCTAAAGTAACCTTCCCAAAGCACATACGTCGAGTCCTGGAAAATTTCTCAATGGACCATCTCCGGAACCCCTAGAGGTTGATGTTGTCATTTTATTTATGGCTAATGAAAATGGAGCCTTTTTTCATTTTTGCCATTTCTTTCAGAACTGTTTTAAGGAGGGATTGATTACATTTCTGGAGGTTATTAGATAAAAGCTAAATACATTACACTTTCAACAAACTATCTCATAATTTAAGATTTAAAGGGCATGCATTTATTTAAACAGTCAAACCACTGCCACAGAGTTGAATTGTAGGTCAGATTTCATTTTGAAATGCTTTCTAGCAGATGTTCTCTGATTGTTTGTGAGACAGTCTCTCAGGAAAAATATGGCCATAAATGATTGTGAGTCTCATCTGGCTTTGGTGGATACAAAAAGTTTCTCCTGTGATGTCATACCAAAACTTTAATATCAGGGAGATGGAAGTTTGACTGGTGAAAATATGCTCGAGAGATGAATAGACATCCTTATTGTTCTGTAGTGCAGTTGGCGTGGTGTGTTGGTGATCTCAGTCCGTGGAGCTAGGCAGAGCTTGTCTTTTTTCAAGGTGGTTTTCAAAACGCTGCCATAAAAATCCTCACTGGATGTGAGGCACTGAGTTGCCACTCTGCAACATCACCATGAGCTGAGGGCTTGTGGATGTCTTGGAAGTAGAATGAGCATATAACTGACTTTCTGAGCTGTTTCAAGGTCCTTGTGACAAGGCTTCAAAGTTGTTTCCACCAGTTGTATCTGAGTGATGAGACAGCCTCAAACTCTCCACCAGCACTCAGGTCCATGGTGTTTGACCACTGTCAGGCAGTTCATTAAAAACTCAGAATTTCTCTGTCTGCATGTCCCTTCCTCTCTCTGTTTTCCTCAGAAGACCTCTTTGTCAGAATTAAAAGTTAGGTCAAGTTGTCCTCTTTATTTTTTTTTATATTTTACATAAATACATACTTGTCCTCTTTTTTCTTTTTTATTTTGGGGAAAAAGCCACCCCATTTTTAAATATATTTGTTTGATGAGAGTGTTTCATTGTTTCAGGATTTGGAAAAGATCCCCCCCTTTTTTTTTTCCCTAAGTCTTGAGGCCCAGTTATTAAAAATGAGGTTGTAGCCTCTTCAATACAGGCTTTTTTTTTTTTTTTTTCCCCACTGAGGGAAGTCAGGCTGACAAAACCCTTTAATATGAAATGCTGAGACCTGTTGATTTTCATAGGCTTAAGCTAGAGTTGGTGGCATTCACTGCCTTGCAGGATAGGTCCTGTGTTTTCTCTCATCAAGCTCTAACTCCCACTCACAATTTTATTTTTAGCTCTTGGAAGAAGTATGGCTGGAAAATCCAAATATTACAATGATGTCTCAGGTTTTATTCACCGAATCTAAATTGGTTGGATAGATTAAAAATTTTTCAAGAGCAATGGTGCTTTTTTTTTCCTGGTCCTAAAAAACATATTGAAAGCTACCACCATATGTCTGAAAAGTTTCACCACAAAGGGCACTTCAGATGTTTTGGGGCAGGAGGGATTCCTGGTCAATGGGTTGCTCAGTCAAAATGGAAAGGCTGGCTGAATGACTGGGCAGGTTTAGAGCCACCTTTGAAGAAGAGAGGAAAGTTTTTATTCACGATCTGTGGTTTTTCAAGGCTGTGATGTTTTCAGTGGGGTCACCCCTTCTATCCAAGCTCTGTCACTTCAAATATGAGTCCTCCCCACAATTTTCCTTTCCTTCCTCAGCGACTTTTAATACAAAACCAATTAAACAGCCCCTATGTGGTGGCTGGTAAGCCTGGCTGAGAACATTTCCATGCCAGTAAAATAAAAGGTGGTGGTGAAGTGAAGCAAGCCATGGCTTCAGGTCGCTTGGGTTGTATCGGTTGATGTTCAGCTCCACCAAGCAGGCTCAGCTGTTAGCAGGGTGATTTGTGCTGCTCCTGGAAAAGACAACCTGATTGATGCTGGTAAAGTATTTGGAAGCTGTAATGCTGTCTGTGGGTGGGTTCCTCCTGCTCCGAGCAACAGGAAGGCTGAGCCTGCCATGCCCTCTGGTTTTTCCACTGCCATATGTGCAGTGCACCCTGGTTTTCCTCCTCAGCTTTGCAATGTCTCAGGAGCAGCACACATGCACAGGGCACACGGATAAAATTAGCGGTGAAGTCACAGGGGATGGATTGGTTAACACTTTGTACACTGCAGTACCCTAACACTGTATTCATGTAATGTTGCTCTTTTCTCTGTTCCCAGATAACCAAGCTGAAAATTGACAGCAACCCTTTTGCTAAAGGATTCCGTGACTCTTCCAGACTCACTGATATCGAGAGGTAATGGGGACTTTCTGTTTACTTTCCATGCAGATAAGATAAAGAGAAGAGAGAGTTTGTAGGAAAAGTATCCTTTCAACTCCTGAAAACCTGCACATTTTAATGTTATCTTGCTGCATATAGTAAGACTCCTCCACATCCTTTAAAAATACTTATAAACTTTGTGAAGAAAGAGCTGTTTTGAGTTTTGACGTCTGTTTCAGTTGGGGCCAACATATTCGCCTTTCTCAGGGGGCTTCTTGGAGGAAGAGGGTCAGTTTTACAACTGCAGAATGAAAAGCTTTTTTCTTATCATGCCATTTAATCCTGTGGAGAGCTGTGAATTGGGTCAATGGGAAACAAGGGCAGTGGTCCTGTGAAAAACATCTTTACAGCTCCCCACTGCTCAACACAGTGGAAAAGAGAGAGGAGAGCTCCCAAAATTCACTTCAGCAGTCCCAGACACCAAATTGGCAGTTACTGCCATCAGGATGACTCCCATAACTCCCACTCTGACAACAAAGATGCCATTTTTGTTTCACCGAGGTTGTATTACAAGCTGCATCAGGGGAAAGCTTTATCTGGAAACTGTTTTGTGTGTGTACAGCTCATTACAAGCAACTGCTGCCATAGGGACAGAAGCATTAACCCACAGCTGAGTTAGGAAATAAACTTCAATCTCTTGGTAGCTTTCCAGCACATCACATTTTTATGATATCATGTCAAATAACTTGGCAAATGAAGCAAATTAAGCTGCTTGTGTCCTTCAAGCTGGAAGAGAACTCGATGGAGATGGATATAGCACATCCAATTTTTCCTATGAGCACACAATCATGAAAGAAAGTTTGGAGAGGCCAAAACCCTCCAGGCTCCTATCTTCTATTGGAGATATCCAGATGTATCTGTGAATCATTTCTCACAGGTGCATACGGGGGACAAACTGCTCAATGAAGTCATAGCCACAGAGCTAGAGAAAGTTTTTGGAGTAGTTCAAAAGTACATCTACCTAAGCAGGCCCATGGATGGGAAATAGTGGTATCCTTTATGCCTTACTAGTGACTGGATCATAAATGATCTGTTGAGTAAATGGATAAAGGAAGAGTAATTTGGGGAAAGAAAGCTTGTAGACTGCAGTGCACACTTGGAAAGTTGTTGAAAATTGTTCCTTAAGTGAAAGCCTTCATTGAAAATGAAAACAAACAAGAAAAAAAGAGGGCAATTTAATAAAATAGCATGGCCTGATGTATTGACAGACTACTGAGGTAAACAACATCCAAAGCTCAGGTTAGTATGCAATAAATAGTCAAGGAAGGACCTGTCAGAAGAGGTTTCCTTGTTTTACAGACAGGAGACATCTAACGACACAGCTTTGCAAGGGCGGAAAGAGTCTGAGCAGATAAGCTGGGAGAAAAACTTAGTTACCTCTCTGCAGATGAACTGACTATCATGGTGCTGGATATGAAGGGAATTTTTCCAGAGGACATCTTGTTATAACAGCACATGGCATGGAGTCAGAAATGCTGAGCATAAGCTGCAGTGCCCTTTTGTTTATTGATAAGTGTAAGAATAGAGCCTGAGACAAGCAGCCAAGCCCAGGCACAAATGTTGCCATGAAAGATAAGGCAGACAAAGATGAAGCTTACAATAAATACAAGAAACAGAATGTGAAAAGTATTAAACTTACATTAAAACTCTGGATTTCAGAGGCCGGGTTTGGGTCAGGTCTGATTTTGACTTAAATTAGAAAGCTTAGCCCTGATTATTATTACAATAGTATTTAAAAATTCAAGACCTGCTGCACAACACATCAAGTCATGAGATAATAAAAGTGTAACATGGGTTGGTAAGAGATTGTTTGAGAACTGCCTAAATTATACAAATGGGGCAGAAATATCAAGGGGTTTATTCAGTTCTGCCATTAAAATACTCAGGCAGAGGAGGACATCATTCTCCAAGTGCCCACTGGTTCTATAGAGTTCATCTTAGCACCAGCAAAGTCGCTTAAAGAAATCCAAAACAAAGCAAAGGAAATATCAAAGTGAGATATGACAACAGGAAGATTTTCTTATTCGATGTCCATTGCAATATTAATTGCAAATAGATGAGTCTTGAATAGTACAGCAAGACTCTTGCTCAGTCTGCTTGGAAACTATAAGATCACTGCTGGAGAAAAGTACTTAATTTTCCAGGGAAAAGACTGAAGGCCAAAACACACTTGCACAGCTCTTGAAAACTGAGCAGTTCTCTAGAAGCTGTGAAAATACTTTCCCTGCACTGCTCCCTCAGCAGGTGTGCACTCAGCACGTGCGTGTGCAATCTGCAGTGCGGCGTGGTCATCCTGATGGCCTCCCGTGAAGCATCCCATGATGTTGGGGCCAAGACAGCGCTCATTTATCCTGAGTTCCAGCTTTTCCAAATGGCCTAAGTAGTGTGAAAGCACACAGAGCTTTGTATTTCATTTCCAAGTATTTAAGCCTGCTTTTTCCTAAACAGCCTTTGGGGAGGGAAACAAATCAGATCAATTGATCTTTAGAGACCTAAAGAAATTAAATTAGTCTGGAGTCAGTTACTGCACTAAACCATCCAGTAATTGGATTGCTTCATGTAACTGATTGAAAACAGCCTCTATCTGTAACAATATAGGGAGCTTTTCTTTATAGTAGATCTGAGAGAAAAACACATCTTTTTATGACATGATGACAGAAATTGCACTTTTTTAACCTAATTGAATATGATTTTATAAATATGTGACTTTAATGATTTCAGGCTTCCCATTCTAGATTTATGATCCTTATGTAAGAAATTCAAGCTGCAAATGCCTTTAGGATTAAATCTGTTGCCATTGTATGTGTTGGAGTTGAAATAAAATATGTAAAGATAGTGAAATTTACACAGCAGTAGAGGAGGTAGGCAACAGCAAAACTTTTGAAATGCCCTGTGTTTTCTTTTGTTCCTGCCTAAATACCATAGAATGGTTTCCTTGTGCTCATAGCTATGTGCAAGCCTTTTAACTACTGAAAAAACCCTTTGGTGTTTTGGTCTATACTGAATTTTTTTGTAGGATACAAGGTTCCTTTCACAATGAACCCTTTTCCTACATTACTTGTAATCTATTTATAGCAATGGGGCAGACTTTATCTGGGGCTACTGTGATTTAGATAAGTTTCTGACTCAACTTTTGATCTTTTTACATGGTATTTACACCTTCTCTACTATAAAAAGGCTCCCACAGTGGTTGTGAATAAAAAAATTGAACATTTAGCGGCAATTACCAGAATGTGGAGCTTAGCATACTGTGGTGTTGACTATGGGATGCCAAATAAAGTAATGAGGCGTTTCTGCTGAAGAAAAAACTGCCAGAGGCATAAAGGATGCAGAGGCAGAACCCAACAGATGAATTTTTTCATCTTGAGTCTGAATTTATCATTTGAGTTGTTGTGAAGAATTAGCCTGTTAAAAATAAATAGATAAATAAAACCATCATAATTATGTACCATTCAAAAAAATCCAGTGAAAAAGGTGGTAATTTCAAGAGCAGGAGCCAAGTGTGTGACAGGCAAGTTCAGGGTGTGGATTTTTAACTATTAAGGAGAGAGAGGTTAAATGAGTATACCCATCTGCACAAGCCAAATAATGCTTATGAGATACTTCAAGAGGAAATATGGAAAAGAATGGTTGCACACCCAAGTAATTTTTAGGCAGAGAAGGGAAGGATGGGGGGATGGGGAAGTTAGAGAGCAGCATCCCAACCGGATTTACATGGTAATAAAATTGCAGATTTTTCCCTGAGGACCTTCGTCTCTGAGATGTGGAAATACATCATGCTGGCTCACAAGGCTGTAAGCAAAGTTCATGCTAATGCCTGGATAGGGGCACTTCCCTGCTGAAGGATCAGTCGAAGCCACGTGCTCAGTGATGGGCTGAGCACAGCAATCCTTTCTCCCATCCCTTCCCTGCTCATCCCAGAGAGCTGCCTTCTTCCCCATTCCTATTGCCTACTGCTGGTCCAGGAGAACTTCCCAGACTCTTGAAAGCCCTCTACCAAGAGCCAGAAATATATACATGCTCTATGACCCACCCCCACATCCATGGTTAAGCAGGGCTTTGGCATAGTTCCCCACTAAGTCAAGCTGCCAGCTGATCTGCTGATCTTTTATTCTCAGCTAGTTGTCAGTCTGTGAATGTCAGCAACCAGCCATGAGATAGCATCTCTGATGTTTAGGTTCAGAGAAGAAAAGAAGTCCTGAATTCAGGGAGAAACACCAAGGACTCTGGAATCTATTCACCTGGTATCTGGTGCCATTCCAGATGTTGCTGAGGTTACTCTAGCCTTCAGCTGCTGCTCCAGGTGGCTGGGTGCATTGTCTCTATTTTCTGCATCATCTCTTCCAGAACACTGCAGGTGGTTTGGATGCCTTAGCAAATCTTCAAAGCACTACCTGCCTGTGTTTAACCACCTGAATTATTCCCTTCAAATCTGGTTCATCTGACTCTGCTTGTTGTTACCCAGGCAACTGTTCCTTTTCACCCAGCAGAAAGCCCCCTGTGCCACTTAAATTCTCTTGAGTGCTTAAAAACTTGGGCACTAATACTCTGGCTCATTTTCCACTTAGGTTTTCTGTTATCTATCTTCTTACTTGTGCAAAATAGTATAAAAATATTATTCTGGTTGTTTTCACTCACCTCATGCAGATGTAGTATGTGCATTACAGGTGGGGATGATGTCAAATTAGATCCATGGTTTCTACCACAGAGAAAGTTTTCCAGGGACTTCCCCCCACAATTTCACAGGACTTCTCTGTACTCACCTCTCATCATTTGGTTACAGTCTGAAAGAAATTGTTGCTCCACTGGGTGAAGTGGAGCTCCATGGGGCTGGCTATGTAAGGTAGTTTTCTCATTTTTATTTGCAATTGAGAGAAGTGGGGTGAGTATATTGATAACTTCATGCCCCTTCCTCACAAAGGTCATTACTTTTCCCATGCCATGGCTTCAGCTAGGCTTTGTCACATCCATGCATATTACAGCCCATCTACAAGTGCTGGATTTTTACTGAGAGGGTGACAGTAAACATCACTGCAGAGGTACTCTTGCTCTTTTACAATCATCAAACCCTAGATTTTTCATAATTTAAGGCTCATTTTCCTTCTTTCTTGTATATATTTGTCATTGTAGGACATCCTTGAAAAAAGGATGAGACTTCAAATATTTCAGAAGGCAAATAGCATAGAAAAAAACTTTATTGTCTAATCTTTACTACTTTCATAAGGTGTTCTAATACAGACTTAACATGATTGGTGAATAGGAACAACACCTCTCTAATCCGATTGGTTAAACTAGAGAAACAGCTAAAATGTTTTGAGAACTAGAAAAGCAAAATACCACTTGGAGAAAGATTGTTTTGAGAAAGGATCGTTGTTTGCCAAGGTTGTTTTGAGAAGAAGTTTTCTTGAGAACTTTTGCCTTGGGAAAAAGCAGCTGCTAGCAGGCTAAAATGTCTCAGACCCAGAAATATCAGGCCCACATATATTCTTGCAGTAAAGCATCCATCCAACACTTGCCCAGCAGTTTTGACTTTGTGTGAAAGTGTTTTAGGGATGTGGATTTGTCCCTGGTTGGTTCAGTTTTAATCTAAGCAGGGGAAGAGAACTGCTTTGTTCTGCTCAAGGATTTGGTCCATACCGTGGACAATCCACAACGTGAACTATGCTCCTGTGGTCAACCTCTAATATTCATCTACCAGTAAGAACAAATATACGTAGAAAATGAATATGTCTGTATGTTTGTGCATATGGAAAATAGCATATAAAAGCCACAGGAACATAAGGGCTGAGTGATATTTGAACAGTGGTTCTGATAGCATAAGTTGTTCACTCTAGCTGCTGTTACAGAAATGTATTTGTTTTTCCTGCTATGTTGTTTTGGTTTTTCGGGAGGTGAGTGGTTTTATTGGTTTTTTGGAGGGAGTTTTGTTCGTTGGTTGGGGGTTTTTTTGTTTTGTTTTGTGTTTTTGTTTTACAGACTTGTTTTTAGCACTTGTGTCTTGGATAAATTAGTCATCTTTTCCCTTAAAAAAAAGTTCTACTACAGTGCGACTTCCGACAAGTTTATTTTTGTGCCTTCTCAGCCCATTTATTCCATCTGTCTTCACCTCACCTCACTTCTGACATCTTCTGTTATCTGGGCTTTCTTCCAAACTGGCAGCTACAAATAAAGGAAACCTTTGAAATGCAGAACTAAAGAAGTCATTCAGGCTGCAAACTGATAATTCATACACTTTATATCCTGTTCTGTATTTTTCTTTGTGTTGGACTGAATGGCCAAGCAAAACACAATTGTCAGTTTTACTATTTTATTATTTTCTTTCTTTTTTTTTTTTTTTTTAATTGACATTGCCATTCCTTGCAAAGAACAAGAAAAAAAGTCGAAAAACACAAACCCCGTGACACCAGGAACAGGGAGTAGATTCTGGGAATATCCTTATATTTCTGCATACCTAGCAGTTGGATAGTAAGGGGTGAAAAAAAGAGGTTAATACTAAGAGGCTTCTCAGCTCTGCTCTGAATTTTTTACCTCTTGTAGCCATTCCTGAAAGAGTAACTTGTGCAGAAGGCATAAGTTCAGAGTGCCTGGCTCAGCCACTTGCTCTTTCTCACTGCAGTTTGACTTTAGAAGAAGCTGTTCAAAGAAGCTTGAACCTCCCACTGTAAGGGATGGCTGCCCCTTACATCGAACTTCATCCTCTTTGTAGCAGTGGTATAGATCTAAGATGGATGGACTGGATGCCCTGGTTCCAGCAAGCTGCTTCTGAGTCAGCTCTTCTGACACCTTCGCCAACACTAAATATATTGTCTCAAGCATTCTTGTCCCAAAGGGAGAAGGTAGGCTTCCCATCTCCATCTCGTTTCTGCCAAATTCAGAGTCAGGGTCGTGGTGATCACCAGGCTGCTGTGCATGCACAGCTGAAGTAGAGTAATAGCAAAAGGAGCAGAAAAAATGACATCAGAGGTGCCTGCTCCCACTTACAGAGAAGCCCTGTTCTTTCATCTTGATTAAAAATCCTGCTCAGGGTAATCTGGGACTTTATCATCTTCTGAGAGAATTTCTATAATCTGGATTGACAGCAAAAGAAAGTGAGCACCCTCACACAGAGCACCCTCAGCTACTTACTAAGCTGACTCTGTTTTCCGCCCTCTCCTAGTTCAAATCCACGGCAAATCTTGGGTTTGGTCTGTAAAGTGTTAGTGAATCATTTGTCAGTTACAGCAGGATTTTCTCATCTTCTTTTGGTCCTCAGAGGCTACTCTGTACATACAGGGCACTGTTAGCTAAACAAGTCCAAAGACTCAGCTTGGAACATAAAGCATCCCTAGCCAGAAGATTAGTTTTGGAATCGGTTGCCAGCAGAGGCAAGAGTGAAATGTTTAGTCAAGAAGTTAGAACCTGCAGAATAGCAAGATGTTCCCCTTACACCCTAAACCCTTTCTAATTGATGAATTGTCTCAGGCTTTCACATGCTTTGACTTCGGGTTCAAACTTTGCTGTTTTATTTCTTGGACAAAGGAGACAAGTGCTTGATTCATAATAAGGTTTATTGATAGGGCTGAGCTCAAAGTGTGCTTCTGCTGGCATGCAGATTATTGGGATCAGCCTGAGCTCCTTTTCCTACTATCTCTCTTCACATTTGTTCATTCTCAGCATCTTCTCTGTGGGTGTGCTTGCCAATACGAGCTCAGTTTTTTCCTTTCCATTTGGCACAGGGATCCCTTTTCTCAAGCAGCTTCAGTCCCTAACTTGCTCTTCTTCAGCCTGTCATCTCCTACTATTATCCAGTTGTACACATTGCACAGCTTAATCATAGTAATATATTGTGCATATGTGCATGCTTTTCCCCCTCCTCTGGGTATTTCCAAGATATCTGTGAGTTGAAGAACAGCGTGGAAGACTGAAACCTGTTGGTAGACCACACAAAAATATCTGACAGAAAAAAGACATCTTCCCTTTATTCAATTGGCAGCTTGTGATCTCTCTCAGAATAAAATTTAACGTTAATTTCTTGCTAATAGAAGAAACTGTGGAGTTCTAAGACACATTAAAAGGTAAAAATTGTTAGGTCCCAGTATTAGACAATAAGTCTCTGACCACAAACAAAGAAACAGAAGGACAGAAGTTGAGTATTGAGTAACTGGAAGTCACTTTGTTCTTAGACTGTTTACTGTGAAACAGTGCTGAAAAATACGCAAAGACAGCTTTAAAAAAACCTCCACCATACCCTTCACTTGCTATTTTTTGAAATTGAACATAGAATCATAGTGGCAAATACTGATTTATCAGTCAATAATTTATAAAATTATTCCCATAAATCCTTTGAACCGCATTAAAATACCCGATGTTGCATAGAGAACTATAAAGCCAGAGGTAATAATGCATTTCCCTTTTAGTAGTGTTAGTGTAATATTTAGGGACTTGAAAAAATGCATTTTATCAATGCACTCTCCTGAGCACTATATTTGAGATAACCTAAAGGGTTCATGTTTCCATAAAGAGAATTTTCAGAAAGATTTTGAGATTTAAGTCCTTTTGTACTCAGTGGAAACAAAGATATAAGAAGGAATCTGTGTTCCAGACTGCCAGCTTTGTTCCTACATTTTGAACTAGATTTCACAGACACTTAAGTCTTGTTAAAGTTGTGCTTCCTCCTACATATCTGCACTGGACTAAGTCCTAAGGCACCTCTGTCTTTAAAGGGTGGAGGAGGTTAGTCTGCTTTTTCCAACCTATGTGGGAAACTCCAAATGTTTTCATAGATTGAATGAGTTGCAACTGCTGTCTTCTCTATCCAGACTCCAAGGGATATTCTCTTAGGATGGAATATTGCAGCATGTTGCAGAGGCCACCACACTCTTTTCCTTTGAAACACGAGGGAAAGAAATCTAAGTGCAGACTTCTGCTCTTGTTTTTCTAAGTGGAAGAAAGAGTGCTTGGAGGATAACTCAGAAATATGCTTTATGAGTGGAGAAAATGCACCACTTTTTTTTTTCCTGTTTCCTTTTGTACACTTAGGTGTGGTCAGCCTTTTGCATTTTGTAGGTCTGTTTGGAGGTTTATATGCAGCATTTGTTGTATGTGGAAAGAAGAGGGGCCACCTGAAGACTGTGGGGGCAGGTGCCTAAATTCTAGTGGGAATCTCAATGCTTTGCGCTCATGATGAGAGTCACAGCCTCAGCCTCTAAAATGAAAATTCAGTAGGTGTTTTGTGATTACAGCATAAGCAACCAACGTGGTTAGTCAAGATAAGCTCATACAGTTTTGAATATTAAATCTCAGCTGCACAAAAGAAAGTGTTTCTGTGAGATTAGTTGCTTTTCCTGATCAAAGTTTCCACATTCCCTCTGCCATAAAAACCTTTTCTTTTTCTTCATAAAAATCTTGTGCTGATGAATGAGATTAATCTTCCAAAACCTTTTGCGTACTATCTGCAATCCTACATCATAAAATAAATAAATAAACTTACCACATAGTTCCCTGGCTTCAAACTTTGCAGATTCAGGGTTCACTAAGAAGTCATCTCTCTTTTTCCTTTAAAAGAAGACAACCATATAGAATAATAGAGTTCTCTGTCTAGCATACAAACCCATCTGGAAAGAATTTAGCCTGCAATAATTGTGGGCATTTGATTTAGCTTTAAATCCCTGTAGGTAATTCAAATGTAAATTTATTGGGGTGAGTTTATCCCCAAGCCGCCATTGGATCCAATATTTTAGAGGTGAAATTGGCCCAGTGTGCTAAAACTACAGCCTGCATTGTTTCTGTTGCATCAGGATATTATTACACGCTGCAATCTCTGCCGTTATAAGTAGACCCTTACTAGAAATAAAGTCAATAGAGACAATACAGACAATCACCTGTATCAAATTTATTTTTCAGACCTTCATAGACTAGTAAGTCTTTGATTATGAGTATGTTTATGTAGCAGTATCTAAATCACTCAGACAACACTGGTCTAATTTGTTATTCTGTTATGCTCTACTCGTATGAAATAGTCCTTTTGGTCAAGTAAAATTCTTTGCATTTCACATTCTGCTTCAGAAGAAAGCCTAATGTTTCAAGAGGCATTCAGCACATAATGTAAACAATGCCATCTGTCTTTTTCTTTGGAAAATCTTCTTCGAGATAGCCCTGATATGCCTACTGTTTTCAATCACTTAAAAGGCAGTAATCCAATTATATCATCCTCTATGTAGGAACTGCCATTGCTTTCAGTCCACTTCCAATCCTGACACAAGTAAATCACTTTGATAAGATCCTCTTTTTATTTATTTTTTTTCTGAGGAGGCTAGCATAAGTAATGATGCCAGTGATAGACCAAGGACAAAATGACCATAATGGACTTTCTGTAGGAAAGGAAAACATGTGCCATTGTGATTTATCATGTTACTTGAAAAATATTTTTCCTTGGAAGTTCTTAAACAGGCACACTCTCTAAGCAAAGGGCATTAGCAAGTATGAATGGACAAATGGAAAATTCAGACAAAACCTTCATCAAGGAGCAGATTTAAACAACTATTGCTACTTAAATTTCTTAAACAGGAACAGAAGGTCAAAGCCATTTTGGAAATGTGCCTAGGTCGTTTTCATCTTTGGTATAATGCCACCTACTTACATGGAAATCCGCTTGGAATGTGTAAGGTTGGATCTTCCTTACAAACTGCTAAGGCTTATCGTGCAGATATGCCTTCCTTCTGTTTCAAAATGGTTTGGGTGACTTCAGTGCTTTGTGCTAGCAGCGAGGCATGGGCCTGGCAGACACGTCTAAGCTCCCAGAATAGACGTGGCACAAGATCGGTCGTATCTGTCAACTTCCTGCTACGAACCGTCCCCGACTCTGATGCTGAGAGAGCACAGTCAGAGCTGAGTCGTCTCGGGACACACCTATCTTTGTCCCCGCTTTCAGAAAAAGGGGAGAGCAGCAAAGGAGGCGGTCATGTGCGATGCAAAAGCTTGTTTGAAAGGAGCTGGACCACAGGTGTCTCTTTGAACCCAGACTCGGCACAAATAACTGCAGAGTTTGCATTTTCACATTCATGAAGAGTGCTGGTCTGATATTCACTGCCTGAGCCCACATCCAGGAAACACAGTAGGAAGTTCACTCTGCTGAAGAAGCTGGTAAGCGGTGGTCCGCAATGCTAAAAAAATGCAGGCCAAATCTGGCATTTCCAATGTCATGCTCTGAGGTAAGTCTTTTGTTAAGTAACTTTGGAAAGCCTGTGTGAGAAAGCTGTGAACTGGACAGGAAAAGGCATTGTATTTACTTTAATGAATAAGGATGCTCCTTAGGATGGTATTGATACATGAGGTTGTTTCCTTTTACAGAGAAAGTGTGGAGAGCCTTATCCAAAAGCATTCCTATGCCCGATCCCCCATTCGGACCTATGGAGGAGAAGATGAGCTGGGAGATGACAGCCAGGCAACACAAAGCAGAGGTAGGAAAATGTGCTCATGATATAAACAGTTGTGACTCAGTTATGCTTGAGAAAAGCAGGACCACAGGCAGTACTGTGGTGCACTAAAGCATTTCTCTGGTGTGTCTCTCTGCCATGAAGCCATATAATGAAGAAGAATACTTGTTACCTTTTGGCTCTTTGGGGCATGTGATATACCCATGGCACTGGTGTGGTTCAATTCAGGAGGCAGTTCTAGAGACAACCATAGAATCTTTGCCATCAGAAGAGAATTAGTTCTGCTTGCTCTTCAAGATGTCTGCAAACCAGAAAACTTAATCACTGTGGTGCTGAGAACAAGTTAACACTCCCCATGTCTTGGCAGGCCTTACTAGCTGGGCTCCACACCACCTGTAAAGTACCATGTAGATGTGCCACTTGCTGCCCCTCCAGCCTTCTGTGAACAGAGGACTTAGTTCCAACCATCTTCAACCAGCCTGTGGTTAACTCGCTTTGCCTCCTCAGGGAGAAAATTTAGTAGCTCCCTGAAAAACGGATGTTTAATTTTTATCTGTTAGTCTCTTAAAGATGCTGTTCCTGCTGAAGCAATTAGCTCCAAATGCTTCGTGAAACAATTTGTCTGTGTTAGCAGTAGCAAAAGTAGTAGCAATACAGACTTGTTTTTTGTGGGGAAACTTATTGGAGGAATTGCATCTGTCATAGTTTACTACTGGAAATGGATCTCAGATCCTGTAGGATTGCTGACTAGCATAAACCTGTGTTGCATTATACTTTGCATGTTGACTTTGTGACCTGCCTGATATGCCACAGCCACTTGAGGTAAAGCAGTTCTATCTGTCTTCCGACTGGCAGTGCCCTTGTCTTGTCCTCCAACTTCATACAGTGCTGCTAAGATAAGAGCATTATTTCTGGTCATGAGCTCTTTGGACTTGTGCAGGGAAAGCACACTTATTTTTAACCATGAGTTGCTCTTCAGCAAAATGTGATTAGGTGGGCTGGTTTTTACACATCTGTTCTAAGAGCAGGTCCTTAGATTATGGAGTTCCTGAAGCAATTCTTCACCTGGTATGATGCCATCCTTTCACATAGTTCTGAGGAACTACCTTGCTTCATGTCAACTTAGATCCTAGGCCAGCTATTTGAAGACAGTATTAAATTTTCCATTGCTGGAATTGCTCAGAGCAAAGCACCTTCTCTTCAAAAATTAAATTTCTCCCTAGTATGATGCCCTCCCTTGGGAGTGACAAAATGAACCAGGTGAACCTCAGTCTAAGAGGTGGCCATTAAATCTCTTCAGAAGAGAGTCCTTAGAAAGGTGTCATGGGGGATATACTATTTCATTACAACTAATTTTATGTGTAATAAAAGGGTAAAGTTCTGCATTTGCTCACAATATGGCAAATGAGTAAGTGAGGAAAATTGTGGATCATGGTGAAGAACTTTTTTCTAATCTGGGAGCCATATGCTACATGGGACGTGAGCGCTCTGGGCAACCAGGGACATGCACAGAGGGTAAATCACAGTGCTCTCACACATGAGTAACTGGTACTGCCTTTGCTCTCTCTTTAGGTCTAGTGTCCTTAAATAAGGAAAAGTCCTCCAAGATACAAGGAGAGAAACAATGCTCTTATTGAAATTCCATAGATATTTTCATTTCTGCCAGTGAATTTTAAAATTACTTCACATACAAAACTGATGGATGTTCCCCCATAAAAGTAAGAGTTGAGAGCCAAATACATATGCATTGCTGAGTGGTGTGTGTTATAATCTCTTTGAGACCTTGATTGCCTCAGAACTACTAATTCCCTTGGTGGTGGCAAAAGTGGTTGGAGTACTTAGCTGCAATTAGAGACCAAACCAGTCGGAGCAGGAAAGGATGCTTGAGGAAGTTCCTCATGAAAATCATTGAATAGTTAGTGTTGGAAGGGACCTTTAAAGGCCATGTAGTGCAAACCCCCTTCCATGAGCAGAGACATCTCCAACTAGATCAGGATGTTCAGTGCCCCATCCAACTTGCCCTTGCATATTTCCTGGGATGGGACATCCAGCCTCTCTCTGGGCAACCTATGCCAGTGTTTCACCACCCTCATAGTAAAAAATTACTTCCTTATATCTAGTCTAAATCTATCCACTTTCAGTTTAAAGCCCGTACTCCTATTGTGACAGATTATGCTAAAAACTTTGTTCCCAGCTTTCTCATAGGCCCGCTTTAAGCACTGACAGGCTCCAATTAGATGTCCCAAAAGTCTGCTCTTCTCAAGACTCCACAACCCCAATTCTCTAAGCCTTTCCTTACAGGAGAAGTGTTCCAGCCCTATAACCATTTCACAGTTATTCATAAGACAGAATCACATACCTTATTCTGCATAAAACAAAGAAATAAATAGCAGTGATAGACTTGGTAATTACTTCAGCACCCTCTCAGACCATTCTCTGCTCAGCCAATTTCAGCCATCTAAAGCAGCTAACCTACAGTACAAGATGTCTAATTCCAAAGGAATTAATAAAGAGGAAATCTATAAATTCAATGGAAACTCTTTATGCATGATTTCTCTGTGCCTACATCCACACACAGGATACATAGTAGCCACTTGGAACAGAGCCAAATGCAAACCTGGGCAAATCCAGATTTGCACTCTGCTTTCCTCAAAGTGCAGTAATGCTCAGATACCCTCTGTTTTGTCAAGGGCTTTGCTGTGGTCTATGAGTAATATGTCATCCTTAGAGTTTGGCTCCAGATCCTAATTTCCCAGCAGTTAGGATTTGGTTCAGTGGTAGGACCAGGATTTGGTTCAAGTTTATTTCCACTGCTAAATTCGCACAATTTCGTTTTCCTGTTACTGGGTTGTTTTACTTGTTTCATTAAGCAGAGGAAAAATAATTCATGATTTGACAATATATCCCAAAAGAGACTTATGATTAAAAAAAAAACCAACAACAATGTGTATTTTTTTATTTCTGTTGTTTTTTGCTTATAGTTTTGAGTTGAGTATGTGGCTATTATTGGTTACTTCACTTAATTCCAGTAAGTTTCCTTGATGGATAGAAGCCTTTGGATGAACCTCCCTTCTTGAATCAGATTTATGAAACTAGTACCTGTTACAAAATTTGTTGTCTCAGAATGTCTTGCAATACTGAATTGAAATTATATTTCATCAAATACTCTTGCCAACAAATTTATTTTCTAAAGTAAGAAAGTTGGTCAAGTAAGAAAATACATAAGAGACAAGAGTTAAATTATTTTTTATAGAGAAATACAAAGAGTTTATTTATAGGATTTTGTTGTATTCCCTATTTCTGGAAATCAGACGTGATGATGACCAGATGCATATAGGAACTACAGAGATGAAGGGCAACACAGTCATCAGATTATTTGAAAATGACCATGTGCAATTATCCAAACAAATTATTGTTTCCCCAAAATTTTACTGTCAACATGAAATAAGTAATTAGTTCTAATTTTAAGAAACCATTTTTCTTTTTTTTAAATGATTCTTCAATCTTCAGGAAAAAGTATTTTAAAGAGTTGGAAGATTTGTGGAAATAGTTTTTGAGACTTTTCAGATTAAACAAACCCAAACAAAATGACAAACAGAACACTTCCATTTGATCAAAAGTAGATAATTACCTTCAGAGGAAGTTCTGCACCTCTTGCTATTAATTAGCACTAGTGTTGTTTATTAGAGTACAGCACACCGTTGGAAAAACTACAAATACTTTGACATTTGTGTTTTTAGACTTTTTTGTTAGATATTATGGAAAGAATCAGGTTGACTGGAAAGATGTAGCGTTGGTAGGTTTCACTGGGATAAAAAAAAGGCAAACTTGTGTGCAAATTACATTTTTCTGTAATTAATTGATCTGTAAAATAATTTGACATTATTTTTGCCATACTGGAATTTTAGAAAAACCCAAAACAACAGTTCTGCTAAGGATCTGATGCACAAGTATGTCTTCAAAAGATGTAATACAGTGAGCTTCCACGTCAGAGTAGATATTTCAGTGTCTAGTGGCAGCATTACAAGGTGCTTCAGTGTTTAGTATCTAAAATATTCAACGTGCAAACCTGATTTTACTGTTGACTGATTTTATTGCAACCAGCTTCTGAAAATGGAAATTTGTCTACGATGCAGCGATAAAGGATAGCAACCAGCAAACAACATTTTAAACATGGAAGTATTTGGGAAGTATTTCTAATGACAACTGGTCATTGAAACCAGGCTTGCTGTGAAAGACTCAATTTCTCCCTTTTTGCTACTTTACCAGCTTTGTGTGTCGCAGTGCCATTGTTAGGTATTCTTTCTCTTTGCTTGCAGGGTCAGCCTTTACAACATCTGATAACCTGTCCCTCAGTTCCTGGGTTTCCTCTTCAACCAGTTTCCCAGGATTTCAGCATCCACAGTCTTTGAGTGCCCTGGGTACCAGCACTGCATCCATAGCTACACCCATTCCTCATCCGATCCAAGGATCTCTGCCTCCGTACAGCCGCCTGGGAATGCCTCTCACACCCTCTGCTATAGCCAGCTCCATGCAAGGTAGCGGCCCCACTTTCCCATCCTTCCACATGCCAAGGTACCACCATTATTTCCAGCAGGGTCCTTATGCCGCTATCCAAGGACTGCGTCACTCCTCCGCAGTGATGACACCGTTTGTATGAGTGACGTAAGACAAGGGGAACGTGAGATTTTAAATGCGCAAGTTTGCCATGAAAAATACAAGGGACCTTCCTGAAAGGCCTGTGGCAGGAGTGCTGAACTCGTAACAAACCAGCTAAGAAAATGCTTTGTGGATATAGATTCCTCTTTTGAGGGATCACAAGAAGAGAGCGTGCAGCTTGGAGCTGCTCACAGATCTATGTGTAACACAGCCAGAATGGATTCCAAAGTCCCCAGGATCTTTGGTCGTGTGCAGCTTGTTCCAAAGGTGCATTATACCTAGTGGAAAGAGATTACCTTTAAGCAGCAGTGTACAAACTAATTGTGTATAGGTCTTTTTTCATATGCTAGATGAATTCTAAAAAAGGCAATACTCTTACTCATCTTCATCTCTTCTTGTGACTGATGAGCATCTAAACAGAAAAATGTATTGCTATAACTTCGAGCATGTTTTAGGCTATCTCAGCATACATTTGCTGAAAACAGGACAAAGTGGAGAAGACCACTGTCCTTTTTAAGACTGGCATATATTCACCAAAACCAGTATTTCTTAGTTGCTACTATAATCACAAAGAGAACGTTATTAACAAGTCTGTCTTTCTTTCTTTGTTTCTTTCACAAAACACTTATTGGTTCCAAAAAAAGAACTGTGTTACAGGACTGTAGTAGTAATAATGTATTCTGTCCTTCAGTCTAAAAGGAATTTTGTCCTATATCCAAGGAGGAGCAATTTAACTGTTGGTTAAGGTATAATGAAGAAAAATTTGGTTTGGAAAAATCTATTATTTAAACTTAGAAACCCAAGATTTCAAATTTTAAAGCAGTGCTTGTTTGCTATTGTGTGTGCCACTGAAGACCTGTTTCCAGCTGCACATGTGTACCAAGTTAACCCAATTTCAGGCTAGATCAGTCTATAGACTCTCTGGATCAAACTATAATTAATGGATTGGTATGAGTCGCACTGGAGTATCTCTCCACTTGTTCTGATTTTGTTGAGTTTGGTCATGGCTGTCATTATACAAGCTCCTTGGCCAGGAAAATGAAGGTTGTACACCCAGTTTTTTCATGTCCCACTAGAATGGTGCAGTTTCCTTGGGAAAATATCAGTACAGGACTTCACATGAATTTTTTTTTTTTTTTAATTAATGTCTGACTTATTTTCACTTAGCATTTGGGGCTCTTATTCAAAGTACTGTCCCCTTTTTCTAGTATGTTGTATCTGATGCAATGCAGGAGCTATAGAGGCATAAGAAAATAATGACCTTGTCTGCAGAGAGCTAGCATGAATCCTTTGCACTGCTGGAAACAGTACCAGTGTGACGTTGGTTTTCTGGGTGGCAAGAAACTGTACATGATAAGCTGACACAGACTTTCTTTGTTGAGTTGCATCCAAGCTATACATATCTACTGACAAAAAAGAACTAGCACATATAATCTCATATATTACAAATCTCTGTAGAGCTGGAACACAAAACAGACTTATTTCCCACTATTGTCTTCTGCTTTTGACCATTCTGTGTTGGTGTCATATGGTAAAAAGCAGAGTGCAGTACACTGAGTCACCTTTTCCCATCTCAGCAAAGTGCATGGCAAGGCACATGCATCCCACAGAAAAAGACCATCATTATATATTTTCTAGTAGCTGGATTCAAAATTTCCTCAAGTTGGCCATTTCAATCACCTTTTCAACCAAGTTATCTGCAATATCACCCTGATTCCCCATTAATCACTGTTGGACCTGCTGATGAAAAATGACCTTGGCCAATTTGCAACTCCTGTGCTCTGTATGTAAATAAAAATGAAAATTTATAAACAGTTCAGACCTGCTAAAAGGAGTTCCATAAATTAATATAAGAGGCCAACATCTGCAGTATTTAAATGGCTCAGAATAGGACACTGAATTCGTCTTGGTGTACCCAAATACTAGAATTTGCTGTAGGCTATTAGATTCACAAGAAAAGTGCACGTTGCAAGATTGTGCCTACTTGTAACTGATTTCGATATAAACCCCCCTATTTTCCAGGAAATTAGGTGATACTGACCCTACAAGAATGTAATTCTTCAAGTACACATGACTCCACAGAAACAATAATTACAATACACAGAAACAATAATAAAACAATAATTACAGAAGAGGTTTGGAAGAAAGTTTTCTCTTCAGTTGTTTGATTTCTGTTAGAGTTGTATGAAGACCCTAGGATGACATGCACTAAAGCCCGTGGGGAAATTCTGTTTCTTTTATCTGGTTCCTTCTGCAGCTTCATTAACTCATCTGGAGTTGCAGGGGATGTGGTTAGGTTCAGAATTCAAGCCAGTGGTTTTACTGCTGATACTTCCATCAGGAAAGGATCAAGTGAGTTGGCAAGTTTTACATGACCCCATAAACAAGTTTGAAACAGGTGGGTTGATTTAGGCATGGTCAACATGTGACATAAAGGCTGCTCATACATGACCTTCCTTCATGAAGCAAATTCAGAGAAATAAACTGTACCACTTTTTCAGCCCTGTCCCAGTCCCTGCTCTGAGAACACCAATATTTGGCATGCAGAAATGCCCTGATACTGTTTCAGAGAAAATTCTCCAGGCTCCTTCTGGAGGATGAAGCAGGATTTTGACAACTTCATTTACCAAAATTATTAAATGAAAGAAAAGTGCTTTCCACTACAAATGAAGCGTGATTCATATCTGAAATAACATGGCAGTAGGTTGTCTCAATATAAAAACTTGATAAATCCAACTCATCCAAATTCTCAGTGATGAATTTTACCTTACAGATGATGCAGAATTACCTGTCAAAATCCACAGCTTGATTTTTCCAGGCAGATCAAGTCTCTCAGTGGGCTCATCCCTCCTTCTGCTGCTCTCTGATTATTTAATTCCTTTGCAGCAGAAACCCATTGGGCTCCCCACTAATGCAGAATCACAGGCAGGTCCAAAGCAGGGGAATGAAGGCAGCTTGTGACAGATTTGCCCAGGAATGAGATCAATAGGTATCTCCATTCCTCAGTTCCTTTTCTTTGCCCTCACAGTCCTACCTACAAAACCTGTTGCATAGATTTGAGGTTAAAGGGATTACGTTCACAGAGGCCACAGGACGTCCAGTGAAGGGGTCTTGTCACCTCACAATGTTTCTGCTCCATGTCCCTCTCACCTTCCTGTGGGTCCGGGGAAGCATGGAAGTGATTCCAGGAACAAAATTCCTGCCCAATTGAAGTCAAACGGAAATTTATTGACTGCAACGGGGGCAGGATTTCATTTCACATTGTCATCTAAAAATAAAGTCTAACAGTAGGAACAGTGACAAAAATGACAGCAACAATACAGGAACAGTACAGAGAAGATTAAAACCCAAGTACAAATCAGCTTTGGCACTGAACTCGCAACAGGAAGAAAATGAACACAAATTTGTAATTAATTGGTTAAAGAGTGAAATCACTTCTGCTAAAAAAAAGAAAAAAAAAAATTAAATTATCTCCACCACTTTGACAATAGCCCAGTAATTTATTTAAGGACTTGCTGTACTGCTGTCAAAATTGTATCGCTTTCAGGACAGAACATCTGTTGCTGGTAGATGGGCTAAGAATGCCAAATATAATCTAGAATTTATTTTCCAAATACAATTCACATTTTATATCCCATGAGAAGTGCTCTTCACCTTTATGAGCTTTTTTCTTGGCTCAGAAAAATGGAGCTGGTTTATGTTGTTTGACTTTGTTTGGTGTTTTTTTGGAGGGGAGAGTTGTTTGCCTTTTTTTAAGAAGAGTGGAGAGAACATGCCTGAATATGCTTTTCAAAGAGAATGATAAGATTTTCCTTGGATGTGTTCCAAGTATTTTTGTGTTTTTCCTGAATTACCATTTTATCCATAGATCCTCAATACCCTCCAGTCTTTAATCCAACAAAAACATCCCATATATTAACAAAACTGATTTCGATGTATTTGTCTGAATCTCTTTTCTTCTACTTTTGGAGCCCTGAGAATCTAAACATAAACCCTCCCATTTTTAATTTATCTCTTTGGTTTGCAGCATTGCTTTATATGGCCTGAGGAACTGTGAAAGATAGCAAAATCAATGCCACCGGGTTTCAGTTGTACTCTTCTGGGTGTAAAATTAATAACAAGCATAGACCAAGTAGATAGAGTTCCTAGTGGAAATGCTTCTTCATGAGTCCAAGGATGGTAAGGTGTATGGTAGCTAACATGCTTGGTACCACAACCTTCAGAATGCAACTGCAGAATTTCTCACAGGCAGTTTTACCCATGAAGGCTGGGACACTGCATCAGCATGTACACGTGAGAAGATGTTGCCATCTCCAACATCCAGCAAACACTAACTGGCACCTGAAAAGGAACCTTTTTTAACTCAAAAGCATTTGGGCTGGCAACTGGATTATGTAGTATCTCCTCTTTATATATGTGTGTACTATACAGAGACAGAAATATCAATGATATTTTTTGCAAAAACTTGGGATAATTTCCAACAGTGTAAGTCAATATAAATTGTGATAATTTGCTCCTAGATAAGGGTAAAAGCAACAGTGAGATCAGCGTAACACTTGTGGCTTCTTGTCTTGAGGAAGTTGTGGCCACAGTCCATATACTCATCATCTGCAAGGGGCTGACACTCATTGCAAGAATAATTTTGGTTTTAGTGAGATTTTATTCTCACTATTCTTTACAGAGCATTTTATGCTGCAGGAGATGTGGTTTCTTTACTAACCACCTACTTCCTGGCCAGAGGATTTATGTATTACTCTGTAATCAAATGTCCTTGCATATAATCTCATGATTATCAAATGACAACTTCTTTTTCTATATTTTTATCTTTTTAAGAGAAAACTAAGCAGTGAATTAAATAAGCTCTGAAGTTAGTTTTTATGATAGTTTAAGGACAAAAAATACAGTTTGCTGTATTTTACCTGTAGCACATTTAAACAATTTTTTTTTTTAAATTGTACCTTCAGAAACATGAAGAAAAATTTGGTTTAGAAATAAGGAAGGTAAAAAAAACTGGATGTAGCCTCTTTAACAGAATGTACCACAGTTCTTCTGTTTGCTGTGTTGACTTTGTTGTTTATAATGCATTGCGTGAGCACATTCACCATGTACCGAAGTGTGTGTTTGTGTGTATGGGGTGGGGGTAGAGGGAAATCTTTTTATGGAAAAAAAAAGTTGTGAACGTAAACTATGAAGCGACATCTAATGAAAAGTTTCTTTTTAAGTGCAATATATTTATTTCTGCTAGAAATATAATATCGACATTATGTAATATTTGAAGCATTAAATGTTATTTGTAAACAGCTTAAAATTATATATATATCACAAAAACTGTACAGAAGTGCAAATGTGTGGATATTCAGTTTCTTTCATTAAAATATTGGGTGTTTTGATATATCATTCTTATTTAGCCAAATCTTTCTGCTTCTGTTTTGTTTTTTTTTTTTTTTTTCCTCTAACCAAGTTGCTGAGGGCAGTGGAACCAGTCACAGATGTTTCTGAGAATACACAAAATTTGTTAGGGCTGCTCATCTACAAAAGGTGGCTTAAGTCTTGGATTAATATGGAGTGATAGTGGTACTGTAGTGAAATACAATTGTAGTTTGCATGGTGTTACACAAATTATTTCTCTTTCAAAATGCTTTGCAATCATATTCATAAAAATTCCTGGGATTGCCAGCAGAACCCAAATAAATGACTGAACTATGGGGTTCTCAGGATCCCCAAGATAGTAAGTACAGACTTAGGAAACACAGTATAAGAGGAGAGTAGAATTAGGTCTCTTAAGTCATGAGAAGTGAAGAATGTAAAGAAGTGAGGAGTACATTCCTCTCCATAAATGCTGCAGGCTTTTTATTTAAAAGGATTTTATTTCAATTATAATAGCATATATTAAAGCAAGAGAGAGTTACCTGAAACTCTCTCTAAGGTATTCAAAGAGGAAAGATAGTGACACACAGTACAGGATTACCTAGAGAGTGTAAGGAGCAATACATATCATTCAAGGTCTTTTAGAACAGGTTGAACATGCAGTACTCAAGAATGATGTAATTAAAGCTAATCTTGCCTTAGGACAATCAAATGGTCTCTTGAGGTGCTTCCAAGCTTCCTGTAAGAGCCATCCCTTAAAGCAGCTTCGGACAAAATTCTCATGTTGCTCCAAAAGTTTTTGTTATGCACCTGTAGTTTATCTTGTCCCCAGACTGAGATCCCAAACTGCTGGGTCTTTTGCAACTAGGTCACAAGATCCCTGGTTTGCAAGGAAGCTCAGTGGGATGGAAGAACTGTGAGGTTCCAAGGAACAGCAGCGAATGTAAGCAAGGAGATAACAGCCTCAGGTAATTCAAATCTACCTCTAACTATGCTAAATTTCAACCATGCATTAATGTATCTCATTAAGGTTTGGAATGTATGAAAATTAGGATAGATAGCTGATTTTGTAACTCTGTATGATGGCTTTTGTCTCTGTATTATATTTTTATGTCATCTTGGTAGCAAAACACCTGCATTCTCTCATGGATATTCAGTGCTGCGAAAGTCTTTTGCTTAACCTTAGGCTAAGGGGGCTTTCTTGATTACAAGTAACACCAAGCACGTGCATTGGCACTTTCCTGAATCAGAGCTATTGGCTGTACACTGGTTCCAGGCACAGTTATGCCAATGGTCCCACTGAAATCAGCAGGCTTGCTTGCCTAAAGTTAAATCCGTGCTTAAGCGTTGCAGCTGCTCTGCAACAGTAGAACTCCTCGTGCTTTGCAGAGTCAAGACCTTTGGGAGCAAGATTGGATGTTCAAGATTGAGCACCTTTGGGTGCAACAAACACCTCTATAATTGGAGCCTTTATTTGCTATTTTCCAAAGAACCCGGGGGATTAAACAAAATGAAGATTCTGAACTGTCTCCTGGTAGGGCTACTTGGAAGAGACTGATGAGTAGCCATGATGACTGTAGGCTGCCTTGTGTATCACATTTGGAAAACAGATTTATATCCAAATTATCTGTCTTGGAGATAAGCAGTGCAGAAAACAAATTATTTGGAGAACGTTATTTTCTAAACTTCCTGTGCAGGAGCACAATGAATGCACGATTTAATGGTATGCTTGAAATACAGAGCAATATACATAGATATTTTGAATCAAGATCATTTCAAATACAGGTAAAATATTTAGATTATACACTAATCGTTCAATATATAAAAACTAGCAATAATCACTAATAATAACTCTAAAAATTAAACTGCCAGTGGTCTAATGTTCAAGATCTTTATTAGTCATTGATATCAGGGTTGGTCAGTGAGGCTCTAGGGACCTTTGCAGGCAGTACAGAAGCTGGTCCTTGTTCTCCAGAGTAATAACCAGAGGGACCAAGAAAAACCTATGGGGATGCCTACCAGAAAAGTTGGACAGAGAGGCTTTTTTGAAGAGTAGGATAATAATTTCTCCCAATGCAGAGAGTATTAGATATATCACTACTGTAGCATTTTTAGCTCTATTAATATAAAATGTAATTTGACAGGCAGACACATCAAAATCCAGTATTTTAAGGCTTTTTAGGATGGAAAGTAGGTCTGTTGCAGGAACTACAATGACTAACTAATTTAATAAATTAAAATCAAGCAGTCATTCTCAAACAATAATTTTTGCCTCGTGGTTGGCTTTGAATTGTTTTTATTTCCATTGTGAAGCCTAGCAGGAATATGCACAGTAATTTTGAGTGGTTTTAGGGTGTTGTGTACTAGAGAATCTCCAGGGTTTTAGTCATGTTTTCACAAACTCCATGAGTACCCCCTTCAAAGGTCTGTGTTCTCCTGTGTTTGGAGAAGGGTAGTTGCAGAAATGGTTGTGAGCTGAATGGTTGTCCTTCAGATATGCAAGGGGCACCCAGCTAGCTCTTTGTCTGTTTAAATTACCAACAATTGCAGAACAGCTCAGACAGTAAGGTGAATTAAAGAAGGGAAAATGCTTGCAACTGAATCTGTAATTGATGATATTTAGAACAAATAATCCCCCAAAAGGTGGAGGTGATAACGGTTCCTTGAACAGCTGTGGCTTTTCTCTATTTAGATGCTTAAGTTTGGTCAGCTGTTCTGAGAGAGTCATAGAAGAAACAAAGCACATACCAAAGAATCTGTCTGTCACCTGTGTCAGAAATCTGTTATCCGTGCTTTCAAAGGTAATGTGTTCATATGCCTTTGTCACCTCAAACTAGAATGATTTTTGTGCTTTTTACCAGGGTTTCTGTCTCTAAGGCATCTTAAATTATATGAAAGGCATTATATGGAATTGGTGAAGCTCCCAGTGTCTTTACTTCTAGTCTGCACTGTCTTCCAGTCAGCTTCTAGGGACAATGCATACATAATTTTAAGTATAAATACTAAATCATTTAGGTATTTGTTGTCATCAGAAAGACCCTCTCTTTGAGTTCTCACAGAGGTGGAGTAAATTGTGATGCTTAAACTGGTAATCTGTGCTTCACAGGGGTCACTGAAATCAGACTGCTTTCAATTAGGGGTTTTTCTATCGAAAATCCCACATGATTTTCTGAAACAAGAACTCTATGGTCTTCACTGGTCTTCACTGGTCTTCACTCTGGTGTAAAAGTCGAGTGTGGGAGAAAGCAGTTTCTGTTTATCTTAAAGACATGGTTGATACATCATCACAAATCAATTATTATTTCCTCCTGTGCTCTCTCATGGATTGATCCCAAGGCAGCCAAATGAGGAATTACTTTTTATCTTGATGCAAATTGTTGGCTGTAAGGTTTGCATTGATAATATCTGAACATGTTACGAGGGCTTTGGAGTGGCAGGCTTCAATTACCTTCCCTCTGAATGTCATAGCTTTCAGACTTGAGACACCAGTCATACTACTCATCTCCAATGATATTACAAATAAGTTCGTAGTACTCAGGGGATTTATCAGCCTGACTTTATTTAATCTCTCCATTTTCAGTTAACATAGTCACCTCAAACAGTGATTTCCATTTCCAGAGGATGATTAGATTGTTTCAGACACTTGAAGACTTTGGCCTTCCTTACTCCTTCATTTTACAAAGCACTAGGAATCTTGTACATTTTTGACTGAACATAGAAAAGCCTAACACTTTGCCCCCATAATTTCCTTTACAAGGCTTTAACACTTCTGAGTTGTTCTTAAATGAATTAGTATGTGTTGTAGAGCCTATCTAGCACTTAAGAAAACTTGGCATGTTTTCCAGCAGTTCTGGATGGACAACTACTTGTGTTTTTAGTCACAGAAAATATTTTCCTTCCTATATATCTGATGAGGGAAAAGACTAACAAGGAATATTATAGGCTGAGATTTCAAAGCCCTTACAAAGGTAGATGCTTAGCTCACAGTAATTTTAGCAAGACTTGTGCTTCTGAGTCCTGTTCAGAAAGTCTTTGCTATTTTAAAAGTCTTTGCTATCAGAAAGTGTTTGTTACTTTAAAAAGGTTTATGGTATTTTTCAGAGACCAGCCTAAACATTTTAGCATTTGTTCCTGAATTATTTTAAAGTCTCTTTTGCTCCATGACATAACATCATGCCTTTGTTCTTCTGTTCTTTCAACCTTGGCCAAACTGTTAGAGAACACATGGATACTTCCTTTTCATTTGCTAACTCAATAATAAGAGAAGTTATGTGAGCTGAAGAGGTTAATTTACCTTTTTCTTTCTTTGTGGAGTTTTGGATGTGTTTTTTTGGGGTTTTTTGTTTTTGTTTTTTTTTTGTGGATCCCATTCTTCAGAGCCTAGTTCTTTTTTGCTTTGCTTATAGAAGTATAGTCCATATATTTGTCTCAAAGGCAGAGTTTCCATCATGACAATATATGCAAAACTGAAATTTGCTGTCCAAAATTTAAGGGATAGGCTCAGAAATCAGAATGTAAAATGATATGGAGAAGGATCAGATCAGCACGCTTTTACCACTGCCAGGAACTCCCACCCTGCTCCTGAGCAGCTGCTGCCATTCTGCACGCAAAATTTCCCCAACAGCAAAATCAAAATGTTTTCCTCTTCAGGGCTTTGGTACAGGCAGCAAAGCAGGCATCAGGTTTGGGACAGGTTTGTCCCCACCTTGCCCACAAACATATAAACACGCAGAGTATTGATGCTGAGGAAGCACCTCACCAGCTTGTGCCTAGAGCCGCTCAAGGCTGTGGATTCCCCGAGTGATCTAAGAGCCTAGAACCTAAGATCTGCAATGTACAAGTCTCTCTTTCACACGTGCAGAAACTTATGGCTTAGAATGTTTTTAACACTTGTGTTACTCTGGAAATGTGAATCCGCAGTGCAGCTGCGATGAGATGGATATTTTCACCAGAATGGACACACTGGAAAATCCAGGAAGATGTAAATAGCAACTGTCCAGATGCAACAGTAGAAATAAATTGGAAGCTGATCATAAGATCCAAGTGGGTATTTAGAGTTAGTGTAAATAGAAATACCAAATTAAGCAAATAACATGTAATTTTGGAGATGAATTGCCCTATGTGCCAAGCATAAAACTTTACACTGACTATGCACTGCATGATAACATGAGAATAGGGCAGACATTTTAAAACCTAAAATCACATGAGAAATTGGAAACCACAAAAAAGAATTCTAAAAGTCACACATGCAATGTGACCGTAAACAAAACTGCAGTACGGTTAAAGACAACAGTAGCTTAGAAAGATTTCCATAGCACGTAACCTGAAGGAAAACCAGATCATACATCCAAATTTCAGCTATACCAGATTCTAACTGAAAAAGTTTCAAAAAAAGCACCACTGTAAGCATGCCTAAACACAGGAAATATGAATGCTTATTCTAATTTTTGTGTTAGAATACGCTGCTAATTCCCTGTTTGCTGCTTTGGTTCTGGAGTATGTCCACATAAAGTAAGTTGCTCGACTGTGGCTTAAACCAGTTATCCAAACACACAAAGACAAAAAATGGGACGGCAATAATGGATTTCTGCTTTATCTGGGATTCATGGCAAGTGCTGAACATGCATCCAGATGGAGAAATTATTTAGAGAAGACGAAAAAGACCCCAGAAAAGGAAACAGAGAACTGTGTACCATCTTCATTTAACTAATGAAAGCCATAAGAATTAATAAGTGCACCAATCTGTTGGAATAAAATTGAGAAAAGAAAGAGAGGTCTGCAAAATTTCCCTCACCATTGAATGTGACATAAATAATTTTAAAATTAACAATGACTTCATTTTTGTTTCTCTCCACACTTCACTGATGTTGAATTAACCAATGCCTTAAAATAGATTTCCCCTTGTGAAGTCACTTTCAAAATTAGCTTTTGAGTGAAACATTTCAAGCTAGCGAGGAAGTCACAAGTTTAAAAAAAAAAAAAAAAGCAAGCCTTTGCAAAAATGTTATGTGATGGTCTGCACTTTTGCTTGTAAAGAGAACAATGATTCCTAAACATGAAAAAGTTCAGGCATAAACCTGATTCTATAGGTACTGTGCATCTCTATGATGGAAAGGACCACAGCAGGGAGCTCGTTCATTAAACACAAGTGTAGTTTCAGCTGTTTTAACTGGGTTTCCTTATTTATATACACAAGACATTATAAACTAGCTGTTCTTGCTTCACCCAGACCCACATGTATCAGATACCCACACGTAGAGCTATAAGGTATAAGACTACTTTTAAATTTTAATATGGGATGGCTATTCCCCATAATCTAATTTTAAGACTAAAACATTTCAATTCAGCATTAGGGAAACCAATCTTTTCCTCTCCAAAGCACCCCCTGATTTTTCTTTTGTAATTTTACTGTGAATTTTGTGTTTCACCATGTGTTGTTATTAAAAGCATGGACATGAAACAGAACTTCATGAGAACCCCACCTTCCATTAAAAATAAAAAAAGGCAGGAGAAAACTAAGGTGGAATAAATGTTTCAAAATTCAGGATACTAATAAATAAACCGCCTTTTAATTCTTGTTTGGACATTTTTTCTTTTCTTAATATTTGGAACTGAAAACAGAGTAACTTTTGCTGTTGTTGCTGTATCAGCAAATAAATTTATTTCTAATATAAATTATTCCAGCTACATAACCAAAATAAACAGTAAGGGCAAAGTGGCTTTTCAGTGTCACTCTTTACACAGCCTTTAGGACTCTAAAAAGAAAAGGTTTGTGGATGGTTTTGGTTGGCTGATGAACTGGAAAAATAGGGGAAAATTAATTCAGAATTAAATAAAAATGCAAAAATCAAATTTGGAGGAGCATAAAGGGCTGATTTAAAGGAAGACCAAGAAGACTCACGCATTTTGGGTAAACGCACTATGTTGCATTCCCTGGAAATATTTGACTGTGTCCTCAAGTTAATCACGACTCTGTTAACTTACCAATTTACATCAGTTTCAACAGAAATACTGAAACACTTTATCACCCATCAAATAACTTTTTATTTTCTGATATATATAACTTATAACTTCTGATATACTTTCCTCTTTTTATTTCCAGCTGAAAATCATTTGGTCTGAATTAGAAACTCATTTCCGCTTCCAGGAACCAGACCTTTCTTTTGACAAATGCACTTTCCACTGAACTTCTGGGCCATGTGGGGTCCTAAGACACAACTTGACGTGACTATGTCATCTTAACTGTATTATACCCTGCCACTCCATCATAGCTTGTATTGGTAGATGACACCCCCCCACAAAACAATAAATAAGGGCAGTCACCTTCATGATTTCTTGTCGTGCATCACTGAGTTTCAGTGAGTTTCTCACCCGTGCCCTAACACTCAGCCCACTCTGAAGGTACGTAGATAGAGGAATTTTCCTGTTTGTTTGCTCCTAATGGAAAACGAATGGTTTTTGCGTTCCACCTGTGAGGCAGGGGCCACCTGGGCGAGGAGCGCGCCCGTGTCCGCGGCGGGGAGCGCAGCCGCGCGTCCCGCGGGCGCCCTGTGCCCTCTGCCGGCCGCACCTCCGGGAGAAGGCAGCCAGCAGAGTAAACAGCGAGGGGGGAAAACCAGAAGTAAGGTAAAGAGGGATTTGTGTACGTAATATTTTCCGTGCGCCCTACGTATTGCCTAAATGCCCGCTGCCCCCACCTCCGCGTCTGACCTGGAGCCCCTGTAACACAGTGGTGGCTCAGTTCTTTGCCCAGGAACCTCTTCTGCCACTGCCGCACAATGTCACCGGAATGCCTCCGACGTTTTTCAGGCAGCGATAGCCTTTTTTTTCCCCATACACAATATGTAACACAGTCTGCCTCGGGTATGTTTTCCCAGATTTTATACCAGGTCCTCAGGTGGAAAATACACATGGTGAGTGAAAGCGTGCTGGCCTGTGTCGGATATCTGTTTATGTTTCTTAAGCTGATTAGGCTTTTCCCTGGTTTGTTTTTATCTCAGTAGTTTTGTTTGTTTGTTTTCTACTTACTGGTTGGATGGCATCCAGACAAGTCATAAATGTCTTTTTGGATTATGAATGGTAAGATATAGATCTTTCACTCTCTTATTTTCAGCAAATATTACTGTTGCCTGCAATAAATGAGTCTGAACAAGAGAAAAGAATTAGCTTGTATCCACATCTACTACTTCTAATTTCTTCCAGGTAGACAAAACAACTATTTTGCTCTGTATCTTAACAAAGAAGTAATCTTTAAATACTTTTGGAACATGCACTCAACACTACACCAGGCAGAAAATACACAGCCTGATTTTCATTTACACAAAAGCCAATTTATAAAGCTCAGGAAGCCTTGCAAGGATTAAAGCAGATGTCTGCACCCACTTAGAGCTTTCCTTCCACACAAGAGTTGTGTAACTGAATAGTTGCTCGGGACTTGCTGCTGCTGAACCGGGTAGGCATGCCACACCTAACACCTTACTCAGGGCAAAACTATGTAGATTGCATGTTTGCATAAGGATGCATGTATTTTCTTTTGTGGCAATCATTTTCATACATTTGCAGCCCTTCATTGTGGGTCTCAGAAAGCATGCTGATGCATGCATTTGTCCCCTCTTCCTTCCACTGATTGTGTTGACCTAAACTGTCATTAATACAGAAGCCATCAAATTACAAAGCTACACCCTACCATTTTAAAGCGTAATGTTGAATTAAGTTGAAACTGGCTATATAGAAAAAATCGTTTTGTATAATTAGACAAATTCATATCTGCATATCCAAATGTCTCTTTCTGCAGGAAACTGAGGAAAACTCATGAGCATAAGGACTTATTTTCCTTTTTAATCTTCATGGTTTTGGATTTTGTATTCAAGTGGACACAATGAAAGAAATGGAGTCACACACTGAAAAGGATGAACACAGTCCCTGCAAAAATATCAGATTATCTCTGCTGAACTCCCTAGTGAAATGGGAATAATTCTCTTTTAATGGAAATGCTGAAGTCCAAAGCCTGTGTCTGCCATAGCTCTGCCATCTCTGAGGAGTAAAGACATATGGTTTGTCTTGAGTTTGAATTCCTCCTTCTTCTTCCAAGCCATATTTGGAGAGCTTTCTAGAAATAGGAGGGCTAAACCCCAGAAAAAAAAAATCCAATTTTATTAGTGCTAAAATTACAGGGACTTTAAGACAAGGATAGGGCAACTCCAAAGAGTTGTCCAGAGATAGGACAGAAACCTGACAGTGTTTATTAAGGACCTTACAACAGGAGAAGTGCAAGAAAAACTTGAAGGTGCAGTTGCAATCTTTCTCCTTGCAAGGTGGGTGCGAGCTTCTTTGCCTTCTTTGACTTTTCCTCTTGCACAAAGGGTGTAGTTGTTCTTCTATGAAATTTATCAAGGGCAAGTGCCAAATTCTGGACCTGAGACAGGGCAACTCTGGTTGTGTGAACAGGGAATGAGAGGCTGGAGAGCAGCGCTGTGGAAAGGGCCCTGGGGGTCCTGGCTGACAGTAAGCTGATCATGGGTCAGCAGTGCCCTGGCAGTCAGGAGGGCAACCTGGGGGGCATCAGGGACAGCATCACCAAGCAAGGGACTCACCTTGAGTCCTGTAAGCAGTTTTGGGCACCATAATATAAAGAAGATATGAAGCTGTTAGAGAGCACCCAAAGGAGAGCAATGAGGATGGTGAAGGGCCTTGAGGGGAAGCTGTATGGGAAGCAGCTGAGGTGACTTGGTCCGTTCAGCCTGGAGGAGACTGAGGGGAGACCTCACTGCAGTCTGCAGCTTCCTTGTGAGGGGAAGAGGAGCAGCAGACACTGATCTCCTCACTCTCATAACCAGTGACAGGATTTGAAGAAACATCATGAAGCTGAGTCAGGGGAGATTTAGACTGGATATCAGGAAAAGGCTGTTCATCCAGAGGGGGTTTGGGCACTGGAACAGGTTCCCCAGTGAAGTGGTTACAGCACCAAGCCTTGTCTGATTTCGAGAAGTGTTTGGACAATGCTCTCAAGCACATGGTGTGATTCTCGTGGTGTCCTGTGCAGAGCCAGGAGTTGAACTCGAGGATCCTGATGGGGCCCTTCCAACACAGCATTTTCTATCATTCTGTGATCCTAATTCACGTAGTAGTGACAAGGAGGAGGGAGGACCATAAACAGGCTCTTCACAAGACCTTTGGGACTTATTTGTGGAAATCCTGAGGAGGAAGAAACCTTGGGTGAGTTCAAAAGGAGACAGAGCAGAAATCCATCACACAAGAGACAGACAGACCCACTCTTGAACGTGGGCAATAGGGTGGATATCATTCCATCAGAAAGAAACATTTATTGTCCTTGGGTAGAGAAGGTACATACAAAGATACCTTCTCAATCTCTTGAATTACATGAGAAATTTAACCCTAGCTGATGTGTCCTTGGGAGTGTGAAGTTTTGGGGTCTCTGACCTACTATAAGCAGCAGCTCAGGGATCCAGGTTCCAGGGCCAAGATTCACTTCATCACTTAGATATGTTTTTCCAACCTGTAGCACTCCTTTAAAAATATATGAAACACTGAAAAGCACAGAATCTTTGTTGGAGTTGGGCTTCTGTTGCACTTGCACATTTAAAGTTATTTTTCAATACGACTTTTCTTTCCTCTTTCCTTCTTTGTCCTCTTAGTTTTCATTTTCTTCCTCATTTATTGCCTGCTCCTCTTCATTCTCATTCCACATCCCCTATTCTCAAAGCTACTAATCAATTATTGTCACAGTTCTCTTCCTTCCTCGTTATCACCTCATTTTAGACCATCCACTCTACTGACAAAGTAGATCTGTGGCAGACCCAGTAGTGACACTTGTGTACCTCTTTAAGGTCTGGGCTAGTTTTTAACTGCAAACTCAGGGTTATCTCTTCCTTCTTTTCATCTTCTGTTCTCCCACCTCAAAAGAAAGGCCCAAGCAAATATTACAGGTTTATCCCTGGTCTTGTGCTTCCAGAGTTCTTTCTCTTTCCTTGTTTGGGTTTTTTTTTGTTTCATTTTGTTTTGGTTTTTTTCTGGTATTGGAAAAATCTGAAGGTGTTGCCAATGTAGTTCACTTTTGAAGACAGATAATCTTCAGTTACATACAGCCTTTATGAAAAACAGCATGACATCTCAGGGTAAAAGTAGCATTTTCCTCGGTATATTAGGAGCTGGGTGGTCTCCAGCTCAAAGCTGGGTCAGGGGATACTTGGGATGAATTTTTTTCATAAATACTCACTGAGGGATTAGCCGGCGTATAATAATAATAGGTAGGGCAGGAAGGGGTCTTCAGAGATCATCTCCTTGACTCAAGCCAAGATCAGTTTATAATTAAACCACCTCTGGAAGATGTTTATCTTATTTGTTTTTAAGAGGCCCCAACAATGGAGACTCCACAGGGCCTTTAAAGATTCTGATGCTTTACTATCCTTTCTTTAGAAACTGGCTCAAGTACCAAACCTGACCCAGACTGAAATTTTAGCCTTTCATTCCTTATCCAGTGCTTCTGTCTCTTCTTGTAGCAACATTTTGCCTATTTGAAAACTGATATTACCTACCCTCTGATTACTCTTCTCCAGGCTACTTTTTACATCTTCCTTGTGTAGACTTCAAGGGTGTTTTCTGCTGTGTATATGTGCTTCGTGGAGGGGGAAATCTGCTTTGCAACTACCATGGCTGATGTAAAATAAGGATGACAACAAGGGATAAAGGAGATTAGGAAAAGTCCCTGTCTTTCAGTGGGTCTACATGTTTCCTGAAGTGCAGTGTTCACTATTGGACACATTCCTTTAACCGAGTTCTCCCTAGTACTAATCAAAGTTAACAGATGACTGCAAAGTAAGACTGTCATCATTTATTTTGTATTCTTTTTTCTGCAGTTTTTCTAACAATGCCAGCAATAAGGCTTATAATGACAGCTGAAACGTGGAGGTTCCATGCTGCCTGTAAAAAGGAATTCTTCATATGGTGTTTCTAACATGAAACTACTTCAAACCTGGTACAGGCAGTTTGTGAGTTGTTAGTGGGCATTGAAGCTCTTTCTGTTTGAAACGCAGATAGAATTTTTCCAAGTACCACCTCAACAGATTGGAAAATTTTTTCTAAAGGGAAAATACCTTTTAAAACTTTATCATCTTTTTCTGACATTCTGCATTCTGCTCTTTTACATCCTTTTCTCCTTCCATTAAGGGGCAATTTTAAAAGCATCCTTCCCGTGACGTATTTCTTCATCAAAACCCAGGATTACTAGATTACTAGTGGGCCACAATTTCCTTGCAATGCAGCCCTGGAGCTCATCGTGAAACCACAGCTCTACTCAATGAAATTCTTTGTGACTTTATGACATGACAGCTGCATGCCAGAAATGGCTAAAGACAGGTCTGTCTTGTGACAGATGCCTTCCATGTCTAGCAGTGCAGGATTTTTAGTATTTTATAGATGCTTTTTATATATGCATGCATGCAAACACATACACTTGTATGTGCAAACTTGAAAGCCCATTGTTTAGTGAATTCTCCTCATTTTGCTGTGGGGCTAGTAGGGGAAAATTAATCCCATCCTATATTCAGGCTTCAGTCCATCATCAGTATATACCTTGATGTATATCATGAATGTAATCTCTCCGGAAGGGAAATCCTCTGAACTCCCACGTATCATGCCACAGGGAGGCAGGCTACAAGATCCCTTACTGGGAAACAAGTTGTAGCACATGGAGGAACTGGAGTGGTTGCACCTGCCTTGTGAAACAATAAGTCAGCTGCTGCTGTCTGAGCATAATGAGTTGTTCCGTCAAACTAAAAAGAAATTGAGAACATGAAACAAACAGTATATTTTAGAAGGAGTTTCCCCCCTCCCCTCACATAATCTCTTCAGTACTAACAGCTGCATGCTTCTTGAGAAGTGGGTGAGGCTAGAGATTTTTGTTGCCTATAGATACTTATTCTGAATCGGTTTTGGTAACATCAAAAGTAAGTAGGATTTTCTAATGGTAGGGATGGAATGGGCAGAGCAGTCCATGCCTTGTGTAAATGTAAATGGGGCTTTACAGGAATGGTCCCAGGCCCTCTCACAGGACAGTTTGTGGTGCTCCAGGCGACACTCACAGGGAAGTGAAACTGCCTACATTGCCACACAGCACTCATGGAGAGAGTGAAGGCACACACAAATTGAAGAGGAGCTTGTAAAGAACACCTCTGTATGTAACAGGTAATTTGTATCTGCAGAGCTGGAATGATCACCTGGAGCAATACAAATCTGTGGCAGAGGTATTTATAATTTGTACTTGAAACACAGTCCTGATTCTTCTTACTTTGCATGCATCTCCAAGTGCTTCCTTATGTAGACTTACTCAACATTTGCAAGTCAGGTGTGATTCAAGATCTGCATAGATCAGTGGTTTAATTTAAATTATCAGCAACTCTGACAAAGCAGCATAAGAGTCAGCAAGAAATGATAATGGCCCGGCCAATCTGTTTTCTTTTCAATGACTCAAACAACCCCAGACTTGGCCTACTATCCTAGATGAAAGAGTATATTGAAACACAAATGAATGTGTTATTTCACCTGTTGTTTTTAATGATGATGATGCAGCAGCAGAGAGGATACATTGGACAGTAGAGGGCACTGTGACCTCAAAAATAAGCTTCAAACTGGGCTGTAATTGAGCCTTTTTGTGAGCACAGCTGATCAGACACAGACAAATGCCCTATTCCAACCGAGAATGCGCTCTGTTTGTTTCTTAGTAGTTCTAGAGACTAGGGAAATCATGTCAAAAAGCAAGGAGGGGTTGGACATTCTGTAAAGGCATGATCACTACAAATTTCCACAGGAACAAATTGAAAAAAAGGGATGAATTCCATCAAGATGCTTGGCACTGTGGCACATCTTAACGTTTTCTGAACAGAGTCTTTAAAGTATGAGTCGGGTGCTATTCTTAACGAAGTTTAAGAATGTATAATGAAGTATTTAGGATCATGCTCTGAGACAGATTGTCAAAAAGTTGAAAAGGTGAGGAAGGAGATGAGAAGAGGCAACTACTATTTTTAGTCACCATCAGGGACTCCAAGTACCATTTTCAAAATTTTTCTGTGGAAAATTTGTATCACAGTTTTAGTTTTGTATGGGTATAGATTAAAGGGTTTGTAGCCTCAGTGCCTTTTTTTCCTCCTCTTAATAAGGTATCTAGCAAAAAGACCAGATTTACCAAGCAAGAATGCCCTGCAGCCCTAAAAGTGACTGTGTTAGTCACCTCAGTTTGTCATAAAGAATTCACCCTTTCTCAGTCATATACAGGAAGCAAACAGCACTCCCAAGCCACGACTTTCTTTGTCATTTAAGGGATGTTTGATGTGTAGGATTATCTTGCCTTCAGCCTTGTCTGCCATGTTGCTCAGTTTGCCAGAGGTACTTTCTATCACTGTCTTAATGTGCCTCTTCTCTACCTCCAGTAACCAGGGCAGCAAAGCACATTCCGGAATCCCCACCAAAATGAAAACCAGGTTAAGCAAAGTGTGAAACAGAAATAAACTCGCTAATATCAGAACAGGCAAGCTTAGACCCTGCTGCTGTTTATGATACAGCTGTTTGTATTTCACAGTGGTCCACAAGCTTCTCTTGACAAAACAGATTTGCCAGTAAATCTCCACTGATGCAGATATACTGACTTCAATTCAGCATCATATTTCAAGAGCCCCACCGTTTCTCACATCTGGCTGCCCTACCAGTTGTTCACTGAAAAGCTATTCTGTGAGCACTTCCAGATCATTGCTTTTCTCCTGTTTCTAAGCTCATTTCTGGCCTTCCTGTATAAGTGGTGTCTATACTCTCAATCTCACACAGGGAGCATCTGCCATGAAATACAGTAGTAGCTCAGCCCGTGTTCATATGGTCCTGTTCTGTTGTTATCACTTAGCTTCTGCTTGTCGCTGCAAGCTGTTTCCTCCGTGTTCTCTGATGCATCTTTTGGCAGCTGCTACTTAGAGACACAGCAGATAAACACCGACTCCATAAAAAATTAAGTAAAACCACCGTGACTAGTAAATCAGGTTAGGGGAAGCTGGATCCATCACTTCTGCTTGTAAATATTGAGTTCTGTGGTCCTCTATAATTTGCTCCTCCAAATAGAAGCATAATGAGATGCAGTTGCTGTGGCTGTGAATCATGGCATCTATGCCAAATTAGCATGACTACTCACAGTGGCCAAATGCCATGCAATGAGAATGTGGCATGTACAGCAAGAGATCTTCATTTTGAAATCTGTAAGGAGATTATGTCATGCAGGGGAGTTAAAAGTCCTCAGAACAGTGAAGAATTACAGAAACATTCCAGGCCTCAGCTGGGAGGAGATGATCAAACCCCATGCCTCAGGAAGGGGCATTGCCAAATCTCCCCAGTCAGCTGGTCAATAGGGCAAAGGAATGCCTGTGCTACTTTCATTTTTCTGTTTGCAGCAAGGAAAGAAGGGTAACTGGAAATATGTTAGAACTACCTAAAAGGTTCTCAGTGTGGCCTAAATTTCTTTCCTGAAGCCATAGTATTTAGCGGTCTTTTTTTTTTTTTAAGTTTGTTTTTTTTTTCAGAGCTGCAGGGAACCACTTAAGGTAGCATGAATATATGGTACTGGAAAATGAAAGCAAAGAAATAAGAACAACTCTGGCAGAGACTAATTAGGTTTTCTGAGTCACTAATGTTCTTCAGTGTTATTCTGGCAGCAGGAAGTTTGAGACTTATAATCAACATTATAAAAACAAAGGAAGTAATTTCTGTGTCAAAGATAGAAGCACTTTCAGGACCTCTCATCCAAAATATGTGATTTCTTGTTTCTTTTGTTGTTGTTGCCAGGGTAGGCAAGCTAGGTAAATTGTTCTTATTTCTTTCTAGTAGAAACAAGGTTTTGTTTGTATGAGCAGTTAGCCATAGAGACACGGATAATTCAGTTCTCCATGGTTTTTTATATATATAAAAGTTAAAGTGCAACTGCAACTCAAAAAGTGAGAGAAGATACATACGAGCAGACGTGCAAGTAAAGATCAGATTACTAAGCCACCAGGAGCGTATTTTCCCCTCCTCAGAATATAGGTAATGTATGTTTAAAGGGGTTAGCTCAAGGGGGAATATTTGTATCCTGCAGAAAGTGAACTGGTCCCACAAAGCTGTTAAATAGGACAAAGGTACATACTATAATAGTTTACTACTGCATTCTGCTGTTTTTTGTTTTTCCCTAGCAAATTCCTCCATGTACAAACTCCAGTGGCAATCCTGCATCTTCCCTTCTGCCCTACGAGACTTCTTTGGCTTCTGCACTTATATTCAGCCTGGTCTTCAAAAGAAGAGATCCCAAGTATTTCTGTTTTCATAAAGACCTTTCTGTAAGTAAGAATTTGTCTGCTCTGTGACTGGAGCTCAAGTAGTATAAATAATGCGTTAAGTTAGATATGGCCAGATGGTGTGGAGCTCAGAATGCTCTTACATCCCGGTTAGTTACCTGAGGCTCTGAGCTCCACATTGCTGCAGCTCTCTTGCTGTCAGCACTCAAAATGGCTCATTTAATGCTAGGTTGAGTACATCTAACCATGCAGCAGTCACACAATGGTTTTCTGAAGAGATAGACTTTCTAGAACATGCCTTCATTGCATGCTAACCTTGGATTAAATGAACCAAGGAGAGGGAGTCTGAAGTTCCCTAACTTGCTACAATGCAGTCCTGCTATTATTAAGTCTGCTGCTGAATGTGTGAAAGTGTGGGGGATCAACAGAAACTTCACAGAAGCAAAGCCCTGTGGTAGGTGGAAACGGCAGCCTTGACACAAAATCTGCAGAATATGCTCTGAGGCAGTGCCACTGGAACAAAGCAGAGCAGTACAAGAAACATCATTACAGACTGAAAAAAGGAATCTCTACAGGCACCCTTATTCAGATCACCTTGAAGTAATCTGAATAAGGGTGCCTGTAGAGATTCTGACTGTAGAGACTGAAGAGAGAAGGGGTTGGTATTGGTAATAAACTAGAAAATGAAGGTCTCACTTGAGGCAAGAGAAGAAGAGAGAACTGGTGTAATGAAACAATACAGAAGATGAGAATAAGTGGGGGAAAGGAAAGCAAGCTCTGGACTGTTTGGTAATGAGGTGTGCCCATCCAGCATCCTGAGGAACGAATACTGTTACAGAATATATAGAACTGCCAAGGCCAATGTGCTTCTCTAGCAGGGGCTTATACCTGAGGACTGTGAATTATTTCCACTGACAGTGTGCCACAACCACTGTCCAGCTGAGAGTGCTGATATCTGTCAGAGTGATTTGGAAATATGAAGAGACAGTCCAGTGATCATAGAAAATGTGTGACCAAAGAGACAGAGAAGACCTAGCGGAAACAGAAGTATCGTGTTCCAGAATGTGCCTTGTCCTGGGACAGCAGAAAACTGTGGAACAACATCTTATGCATTTTGCTTTCCCCCGACAAAAGAAGTTAGGACAATCTGATTAAGATGATGTCTCTCCTATGTACTTGTCTATGTCCTTCAGCACCCTTAAGAGTTGAGAAAAATAAAATTTATTTTCAGAGATATATTTCTTTCCTTTCCTTCATTTTTTGTTATAAACAGAAATATATGTGCTGATTTATTGGAATCATTCCTTTCGCCGTGATGTGCAGAATTAGTAAGGAGCTACACTGTCTGAAACGTGGTGCTGGGTATTAAACATAGCACTTCACAAAAAAATATGCAATTCCTGTGATGATATAAACCCAAGCTCTATTTCTTACTACTTGTATCTTAGAGATTGAAACAAATGTCATTTTGTTTGCAGAGGTGTACTCTACTGCAGCTCTTCTGAAGCAGTGTTAGAGGCTTCCTATAGCAATTCATGGTTGCTGAACGTGGGCACCTTTTCATTTAAGAATGTGATGTTCTGGTTTTGCACACTTATAGTAACTTTTAAAACATTTAGAATTGTTTAGTAGTACGTGCCTTTGTAACCAGGTTCTGTGGATGGTACCTGTGGAAATAAACTGCCTGAAGAGTTTTATGAAGAGGAAACAGCCTGAAGGTAATTGATCTGCTGCAGGCTGGAGCAGGCCCAGTTAATCTCAATGGCTGAGCCATCCCACAGCAATTTTATGAACCTTAATAATGTCAACCCTTCAAGTTTCTAAGTGTTCCATGACTCTATTGATTTTGGCAAAAATTGAAATATAGGTTATAGGAGTTAAAAATCAGCAGAACGTATCATATTGCTCTTTTTCTATGCTGGTTACATACAAAACGCTACCTGGAGCCTGTACCCTTCAATCATTCAGACAGCAACAATAGACTCCTTTGGCTACTTAATTTATAACAAGGCTGCTCAATTAAAATCAAATACAAAAAAGAGCAGATTGTGGGACTTTTTCTCCTGAAAAGTAGGTGGGGAAAATAGTATGTAGTCTTCAAACACTTGAAGGGTGCTCCTTTTATGCCTTCATTTATATTTAGTATGTAATAAGCACAGATAAATGTTTCTTGCAATATGAAACTGCCACACATAATTCATGTTGGAAGAAGAGCCCAGGTACTCAGGAGACCAGCTGTCTTATATGAAAAATTGTATTTCTTCCTTGCTTGCTTTCTTGAGATCAGTGTAATACATGTCCTTTGCAGTTATCTCCCCAAAACAGTTAATGCTAGAAGGGTGATTCTCCCCCAGCAAGGAAAGAAATATGGGGCCAAGAGAACTTGTGGACACAGGATTTCTGTCAGTCCCACAGGCTCGTTTGTTTAGTACCAGTTTCTATCTTTACATCCTCACTGGGGTGTAAGCGGCCTTACTACTACCACAAAGACAGCAAAAGCCATCCTGTTCGTACACTTCAGCCTCAGTAGATGAATCTGAACCAAAATTACTTTCCTGTACTTACAATGTGCCAGTTAAATATCTGTTAAGCAATTTTTTAAAATGCTTAGCCTAGTATTTGCCAGACTCAAACCTTGCTTTTCACAGGACAGAATTCATAAAAAGGAGAATGGACATAAGGAGGTTGCAAACATTATAGAAGAAATGCACACATGTTATGTCAGAGGAAAAAATTGGAAAGGCTAGGAAAAGTAAATAGAGTTGAATGGAAAACTCAAACATAGAAAACTTGGGAGCAGAAACATAAAATGAAGAGTGCAGAGAGATAAAGAAAAGCCCGAGGACAGCAATGAGGAGCACCTGGGAGGCAAGGAATAGGTACAGTCAAGAGAGATAAAAATAAGAGGTCAGGTAGGAAGGAGCAAAATGAATCTGTTTGGAGAGGTTGAAGTTACTGAAGAGTTTATACTCTGCTATAGTTAATCAACACTATCAAAAAGTGGTTTTTAAATTAATATATCAATATATCCCTATCAGATGAGCCGCTGTCTGAGCGCTGCTCTGTGCTGAGAAGGAGAGCACAAGGAGGAGGAACAGTGGCTTTGCTGTAGCTGGGTCTCTTCCACAGTTGTGCTGTGTGTTTCACTGCTCTTCAAAGAGTAATTAGAGTCGGAGCTTCAGGAATTGCGACTGGCAGCTCCTCACGATAACTGCTCAGGAAAAGTCATGAAACACTTAATGTCTCACTGGTCCACGTTACGCTGAGTTTATGTGCGACGGGGCCTTTTAACCTCTGAACCCGAAGCAAGGGTTAGGCTGGATAAGCACGGTATTCGTGAGCGGAGGCCGCGTTGCAAAGGCGAACCCACAGTAAAACTCCAGAACAAGGACCAGCAGAAGAGGGGTGTTTTCTGTAGTGCAGAAGCCCTGTAGGACATAGCAACTACACAGACAAGTTACCTTCCGGAAGTTAAAATTTGGGAATTTGGGCAGGGGAAGGGGTGCCGGGTTCTTCTGGTGTGGACTCAGTTTAAGCAGACGATGTTACAAAGCTGAACGGCCCGGGAATGGCAAAGGCAACTGAGCGAAACACCAAGAGGTGCCGGAGGCCGAGGCCGCAGCAGCGCGGAGGGCAGGGCAGGCCCACCCGCACGGGGACCGGCGGGAGAACCGCAGCTGTCTCTCCAACGGGAGAGGGAAGGAATGAGCGGGAAGAGCCCCGCTCCCGCCTCCTCCTTCTCCTCCCCCTCCCCGCCGGGCTTCGGGGCGGCGCATCCGTGAGCGCCGGGGCGGAGCGGGGGCCGCGGGAGCCGCTCCCCGCCCCGCCGGCAGCACCGCCCCCGCCCCCACGTGTCCGGACGGGCGGAGCGGGCGGGCGGCGGCGGCGGCAGCGGCGGAGCGAGGTCCGGCCGCCCCCTCGCCCCGTTACTACGAGCCCGCCGGCTGCGGCCCCGCCCCGTGGCCTCCGGGCCCTGCCAGGGGGTGGGGGAAGCTCCTCGCTAAGCCCCGCCCCCCTCGGCTCGGCTCCCCTCCCCTCCGGCGCGGCGCTCCGGCCCCGGCGGGGACTATGCGGAGATGGTCGTCCCGAGCCGAGGCAGGAACAAAGAGTCGCCGCCGCTCAAGCCCGGGCAGCAGCACCAGCAGCAGTCGCCGGGCGCCAGCCCCAGCCGCGGCCGCCGGCCGCACTCGCCCGGCAGGCAGGTCTCCGGCGGGGCCCGCGCCATGCGGAAGGGAGGCGGCGGCCGGCGGGGAGCCAGGGGCGACCCCCGGGGACCCTACCGGGAGGGGCCCGCGGCGGACGGGGAGCAGGACGTGCTGGGCCGCGGCCCCCTGAGGCTCCTGCGCGTCTGCGGTGACCGGCTCCGAGGTGAGGTTCCTGCCCCGAACCCTGCGCCCTCCCCGCTCCTTCTGCCCCCGCTGGGATGGGAACCAGCCTTTCCGCCCGGAGGAAGGGCGGTGGGGCTGAGCGCCGCTTCCCGTCCCTCTTTCCGGCAAGTGGCGGTACCCTTGCCCCGTGGCACGGGGTAGCTGTTGCCGGGGAGCGCCGGGACGTCTTTCCCCGCGAAGCGGCGGTGGGGTCCGACGGGCGGGAAGGTCCCTCCCGCCGGAGGGAAGGAGGAAGGGAGGCGGCGGGCGGTGCCTGGCACAGCCCGGGGCAGCGGCGGCGGGGTCGCGCTCACGCCCTGCCCGGGCCCCTGCTCCAGCCCGTCACAGCGCGGGGACGGTAAAGAGAGAGAAAAACTGACAAAACCCACACAGGGATCGGCGAGAATCGGGGGCGGGGGAAAGAGCTTTTTACCGCTTCAGCATCCTTTGGGGAGAAGCGGGGAGACGTGCTGTTTGTGTAACTAACTCATGTTAAAACAGTCTGTCTGGTGGTGTTGACTATCGCAGCTCGCGGTGCTGGCATGACCAGCTTATTTCTGCTGGAAAGCATCGAGGGTTGTGTATTCTTTAAAAGTCTCACTTTCTGCTTGAGCAGATATGCCAGTAACATATGTAGAAATTCCCTTTTGACAAGTTATTCTGTAAAAGTTATTTCAGAAATTAAAAACGTGATGATTTATATAGTCACCTTAGTAGTCTATCTGTGGTGTTTAAAGCTTTTATGTGTAGTTATGAACTCGCTGCATGAAGTTTCTTTCAGCATTTTTGAGGTGTAGTCAAGATTTTTACATAAAACTAATGTTGCAGAGTTCAGATTTCCTTGTATCGATGCTGTGCTTAAGTGATGATTAAGGTACTTGTGTTCTTTTGGCAGTATTTGTTGTCGACAGAAAGGCCTTCATCACAAAAGCTGATAGCAAGATATGGCTCACGTTCCTTCTGGGTAAGTAGAAGGAATACGTCGGGGGGGAACACTGATCTTTTTACCTTTTTTCTCTGGAATAGTAAATTTTGTCAAAATATATTTGGAAATACAACTTGGAAAAAAGAAAAAAAACATAGCTGATGTTGAAAAGGGACAGAAAATAACTTCCTACCTGGTAACTTTTGTAAAGCTGTTACTGTAGCAGTTGATGTGGTATCACAATATTTATAGGAAAAAAAATTCCAGATATTTATGGATTTCTCCTATCCAGTCATTAATTTCTAGGGAAAAAAAATGAAAAGGCAGGAGCTCTTATTAAGTAATGTAGTCACAACAGCTTGTTTGGGAAGAGCTATGGGTGGAAGTACATACAGTTGCAGAGGGATGTAAATTCGGGTGTTAATATCTTTGGGAATATTTTTGAGTAAATAAATAGCCAATGACCAAAGTCTTGAAAAAAACACCTAAAGTATTTGCAGAGAGATGCATTCCTAAAGTTAACAAATTGAAGTAATAGCATATTTGTCAGATGCACCATTAGGTATACTCTGAAAGGTATTTTAGTAAAGACTGTCAAGGTATTCCAAAGATGCTGGTACTGTTAATCACATCACCAGTAGTCCTGGTTGCCAGAGGGAGTTTCTTCAGTTTGATGAATTGCATAGCAAAGTAGTAGCAGGGAAACAGCCCTTCGCTTACAAACTAATTAATGAATAAAGTGTTCCTGAATTGCTTCACTTCCGTCTGTTTATTCAGCATTTCCTAGACTCGTAGTTACTTAAATGACACAGAAATGCTAAAATGATGGTCAGAATTGAAAAATGCTTTCCTCTGATTGAAATTTGAGAGCAGATTAAGGAGACAGCTTTATAATTTCTGAAATTCAAATTTGTCCGTGAAACCTAGATAACCTATTAAATATTTCACAGAGGTTTTTTTCAATTGGAGTTTAACCTTAGTAGCAAAGTATGTACTAGCATACAGTTTTTGCAATAATAAATATGAAACAGTGAGTTTTGATTAAGTTTAGTGGAATTTGAATTTTTGGTGTTGCTTTGCTTAAGATTTAACGCCCATATATTAAAAACAGAGGCTCCCACGGCTAGAGCTAGTTTAATTATAGAGTGTGAATTTTTTCTCTTATGAATTATGTCCAATTTACGTGCAGCAGTAATGTTGTCAGACTTTCAAGGATGTTCTTATACAACACTTCACCCTATTATGTTGTTTGGGTTTTTCATAATGGCTATTGACTTGAGGCTTCATTCCTGAAGATATCCTTATTATATTGCACAGAATCTTAAAATGTAACAACTTGACTAAGATGCAGTAGTAGTCAATGCTTGCAGGTTCCTCATTGTTTCCAGTTCTGCTGTATTCCTACCTGGTCACTTAGTGGATATTTGCAAAGTATGAATCAGTTTTTTGTACCCTTCATATTCTGTTGGATTATAGTGTCTCAGCATTTTTTGTTCTCTTGGTAAATAAAGCCAACTAATGGCTGTATCTGCAGTATTTAATTTCCAGAATTAGAGTCCTTTTTATATGCCATTCATATTGCGTTTCTTAGAATAACACTCAGGCAAAAATAGGAAATCTATCAGATTTTACATAATAGCCCTAGTCTGCAAAAATCTTTTCATATGCTTTGCTTTTAGGGCTTCTTAGGCTGGGTGAGAAAATGGCATCTGCAAGTTCAAGTACATAGTAGCTGTGTAAGTGTCTATAGCGTTAGGACTACAGTATTCCCTTCCTGTCCCCTCCTTCATTCCCTCTCCAGTAAGGACATTAATGAGATCAAAGGGTGGTAATTTAACAGAGCTGAGCTGCATGTTTTCCATCAGAAGCTGGCTTAATGCAGTCTGTTGAAAAGTGCTGATTTGGACTTAGAGTAGAAGTCTATGAATTAAGCCTATTGTCTCTTGAAATATGGGTAATTAACATTAATTGCCGTGTGATTATGAAAGGTCTTCACTTTGTACTTATAATAGAACAATACTGTGAAAATGTATATGAAATTCTCCAAAATAACTGTGAATGTATTTACACTTACCACATTGACTTTCAATAAAACATTTACTGAAAGGAAGAATCAGATTTAAAGACATTGTTTCCTCTATGAAATAAGTGGTATGTCTGGATATGAAATGTAATTTCCATAATAATAGACAATTTATTTGCATCAATAAAATACTGCATATTTGCCTTATTTGGAATCACATGAATTTGAGTTAATGAGCAGTAACAAATATGCCTTGGACTTTACTGTATATTCTTACCTAACATGTGATCCATCTTAAAATTATGGTTTTTTTTATAGCTGGTGTGTGTGTATATGCGAATGTATTTCAGCATCTAATCTTACTGGGAATCTTGGGAATGTTGCTGAGAAATGAAATAATGCCTTGTGCATATGTGTAACTATTACTCAATAAGCAATAGCTAAGAAAGGTATGGGCTTCTCTGTTTTTTGCCATATAATTGCTGCAAAACATGTTTTTTGTATGGAATATGGTTTGCTGCATTGCTGATAGAGCTAATGTGCTTACCTGGAATTCGACATCGTATCAGTACCTGCTCTTCTGAAAAAGACATCTGCAGCTTTCCATGAGAACTAATGTCAATGTCCTTTGTATAAAAATAACCCCTGCGGCTCCTGAACATTTCCTAAAACATTATTTTCTGCTTACACCAAGCAGTTTTGGTGATTTTTTTTTTCTAGAAAGTATATAAAAAGGTGAAGTTTGAAGTGAAAGATTGAGGTTTTCATTTTCTAACTAGAACCCAGGCTTGTTTTTGAAAAACCTACTTCAATGATGGAAGTGGAGCTGTAAAACACTGAGGAAGTTTCAGTGTGGTGTAGTACCACCTCAGCTGCTGTGCAAAGTGTTTAGCATGAGATCAATGCTGTGAAACTGTACCAGCAGCTAGTTTAGAAAATTTTTTAGCTTATTTTTTTGTGGTTTTGTTTTGTTTTGTGGTGGTAATTTGTTTTGTTTTGCTTTTGGGTTTTTTAAATTTTTTTTTGTCTTACCCAGCTTCACCTTGGATCTCTTCACATACAAAACCTAAATTTTAAAATTAGGTCATAATGCAACACACTACAGTTAGGAACCTTGTTGTGACCGTGATAACAAGTACTGTCAGCAGCAGCACTTCCAGCCTCTGTGTCGGAGGAATATGTGGAATACATATATATTTAATATATGTACTAGGGCATGAAGTGTACATTAAGTCCACTCCCATTCCACATAAATTTAATGGGTTTGCAAAGGTGTTTTTCTTTCTCTTATCCCTGCTGCTTTCCAGAAACAGACAACCCTAGTCTTGTAACATGCAGCCTGAACAAATGCACATTCACTAAATCTCAGACTGTATTCTGCATCAGCATGCAGGCGTTGCTGTGTGTTTTACCAGTGTCCAAGCAACTTCACTCACTCCACGTCTCCCGAGAGGCAACAGCAGTGTCTAGGTGCCAGAAGGAGCGAAGTTGTGTGCCAGTCAGCACCCTGGAGAGGGACACGGTGCTCAGGACCTTTCTGGCCACAGCTGGGTCTAAGCAGGGAGGGTGGTTGTCCTCTCCGCTTTCTCCCTGCTCCATTCAGCCTATGTGAATAAGAGGGCTCTTCATTAACCATAAAGATTTTCATGGATTAAAGAGAACTAGTCTGCCAGATCTTTCTATGACAGAAAGCCTGGAGGGCAACTGAGTCACCTTCAGTCTAGGACGAGCACTGTGGTCCCTCTAAATGGCTTCCCATTATCCCTCACTCGTGCAGGCTTTGCTTCCTTGGTAAGCTGCATATGTTGTCAGTGCTGCTCGAGCAAAATGGAGTGGTTCCTGCTCTCTCTGGATCTTGTCACACCCAAGAGGTCGGAGACCTAGACTGTTAACCTGCTGCTTTATCAGCATTTGTTTCTTCCCTTTGTCCCTCAGGTTACCTCCCTTGTTCTGTACCTACATGGCAGCAGTGCAGATAGTCTTCAAATGGACAAATGGAACCTTACTGTATTCAGAGTCTATAATTTTTTAGCAATTACAGTCTCAATTAGATTTGTGTTGGTTGTCACGGTCCATTTGGTTTTCTCATATTTACAGCACAGTGTGCTCTGTAAATTAAAATTTATTTTATGGGTCCATTAGGAAAGAAAACAAACATGACAAACAAGGGCCAGTCCACTTTGTACAGGCTAGTCTAACATACAGGAATTCACTAAATCATCGTGTAAGGCATGAGGTTTTGAACTCACAAGTTCTCTACTTCATAGCTGAACTTGAAACTCTTAAGTTGTGCACCTCCCAGCAAAATACCTCTATCATGGTGGGAGTGTTCATCCTTCCTTTTTCATCGTGATGCTGTATCACTTGTATCACACTAAGCATGAAAGCCTCAGGAGTCCAACTGCTGCTGGGTCTGCTTCAGAAACTTTTTGGTTAAGCTGCTGTGTTTTCACCTTAAAGCTTAAAAGTTTGGTCTGTAGTGTTTCCATGAGCTAGCAGATTCTGAAGAAGCTGCCAGACAATCAATACACCAGGAGGTGCAGGAGATGGCTGCAGGAGACAGGAGGCTGCAGGTGATAATGGCTGCAGAGTGACCTTAAGCCCTTTCAGGCCTCCAGGTCCTGCCTGTTGGTTGCCCTTGCTTTGACCTAGCAGCGCTGCTCATAGTGTGCTTCAGGCCTTAGCATGAGTTAGTGAAAATCTGAGCAGGAATTGAGTGAACAGTCACAGTAGGTGTCATAAAAATTCTAAAAATATTTATGCTTAATAAAAAAACCCCAAAAAGCTTGTAGTTCAGTTTTGTTGTTGATAACCGAAATGTGTGCATTAAATGCTGGTGGGTCTAATCTTGAGTGATGCAAGATGTAGGTGGAAAGTTGGCTAGTGCTGAATACTGCAGAAAATTTTCAAAGACCTGGCTGTGGAGGTTAATTCAGATGTTCCTATTCTGTTTGCTGGGGTCTTGAGTACCTTCTGTGCATCTCTGAAATGGTACTGCAGTTACTGCACTGAACACAATTACATGTTCAGTTATTTAAATACTTGAGTAACTTCACACCTTTTGTTTCCTTTACAGCTGTTTTTGCAGGAGTCCTACATTGGTAAGGTTAAATTTATTGCTTCAGATTAATATGGTATTTTAAAATTATAAAAATAAAATTTCTAGTTATTTTTAAAGAAGATGTTGGGATAATTTATATTTAGAACTTTCCTCTCAAGACTAAATTATCTTTGAGCTGAATAATTCTGTTCTTGTGAAGCTGACATGAAAAGTTTCTTAAGACTGTTCAGAGAAGAGTGAAGCCTACTTTTCAAGTGAAAAACTGCTGCTTAATCATTAAGTATCTCCACTTAAAATACTTTACAGTTTTATATATAATATATAGTGTTATAGTATTATTACTAATACTATAATAGAATTTAATAAATACCTTATGTTAATATTTTTTCAATTTAAAATTATTTGAATAGATGAAAATTTTGGTATATGAGTAAATTAGAATAGCAGTTTGTAAGTAAACTTTGGATATTCATTGGATGTTCTTTGATATCTATGACTTAGTACATATTCTAAACCTCTTTATTCCATTTTAATTGTTATTGTTTTTTGGCAGGTGTCACATAACAACTCTTTTTGAAAATGACCGTCATTTTTCTCACCTGTCAACGCTAGAAAGAGAAATGGCTTTTCGCACGGAAATGGTTAGATTATGTTTCAGTGCTTGGAAGATTTCTGTCTGTAATCTGATCACAGGCTTTCCAAAATTTCTTAGTACATTCTGCATAAATATACATACTTATCTCTTATAATTACTATGCTTACACTTTGACATGCAGAGCATTTGTGTGGCTTGCAGCTGGTCCTTATGAATGTATCATTTCACAGTTCACTTAAAATATAATCTAGAAGTATGGTTTTGGAGGACCCAAAATACAAAACTGCAAGTACCTTATACCTTGCTTTCAGTTATAGTCTTCTTATACAGCCTTTCTAAATATTTTTTCAATTAATATATGTTGGCATATGTGTATACACACACACCCCTTTTGTCTGCTATTATTTTGAGAATTGTGAAACACTGTGTAATGCATAGTTACCAGCCCAAATGAGAGATTGCCACGTATGCTATGAAACAAAGTGGAAGGAAACCCACATTGCTTGTTTCGGTGGCAGTAGTAGAAGAGATTTGAAAAGCTGGAATGTCATCTTCAATAAGCCTGTCCTGTTTGTTATGTTACAAAATTTGTTTAAAAATAAAGCTTGTATGTAGTGGTTCCCAAAGCAGAAGTGACATCTCTAATTGTGAATAATAAATCTGTTCTCCTGTAGGGTCTTTATTATTCCTACTTCAAGATCATTATTGAGGCACCATCATTTTGGAGTGGAGTAGGCGCAATTATGAATGACAAACTAACTGAATATCCTTTAGTGATTAACACCTTACAAAGGTTCAATCTTTACCCGGAGGTGAGCTATGTTTTAAATATAATACCTTCTGCAAATCTTTGGTCGTTTTAGCTTTGACTACAAATTTGTAAGAAAAGTTACTCTGGAAAATGTGGTTGCAAAGATACAGTGACTAATGAAGTGTTGCTTCAATACTGTACTTCTGTTCCAGATTTCAAATGAGAAAGTTACTTCATACATTGTGATCAATTTCCAAACTTCAGGTATTTTCAATCAACTATGAAAGCTTTCTAGATCTTAGTATTTTGTGCCCAAAAGTTGCAGACCAATTCTCTACTTCCTGCCTTTTTTTGTTCTTTTCCCTGAAAGCAAGTAGGTTGCTGACATTATGTACTTCAGGAAACAAGACATATGAAATATTGTAGTGTGTGACAATAATGACTGCAGTGATACAGGTTGCAGGAGGTTATTTTGTTTTCCATTTTGTGTAGGACACGCAAAACTGACAGAACTAAGCATATCATAGGTCACAGTGGCTGTGAAATCCATGAGTGGTAACAGTTTACTTAGATGTTGTAGAGGAAAATCTTCTGTGGAGGACTGACTGCTCTTGTTTTGTACATACTTCATGTTGGACTTGTTACATGGTTAGATCATATTCCTACACTGCTTTTTTGTCAGTAAAAAGAACAAGTGTTTTTAAAGTACAAGAACTGTTGAGGTTTCTGTCTCTTAAGTTTTGCCAGTGTGTCTCAAACATTTTGCAAAGGGAAGATTACTTTGGTTAATGTACATTTCTGTAATTTTATGTGTCAGTGGTAGTTTATTTTTATGAGAACCAACTAATAATGGCTGTGATTGTTGGGTACTAGCTTTTATACTCATTCTCCTGCTCTGTTGGAGCAGAGCTGCTTTCAGGAACTGAATGTGTAAGAGTTCCTGGTGTGCATGTAATTGTACAAGTTGCATATAGTGGTTTCATTTGCTTCTTAAGTCCTTACTCTGGAAGAACTAAATGCTATATAGATAAGCACTTTTGGTTGCTCTCTCACTTGTTTAAGGTTTGCTTGGATTTTTTTTTTTTTCTAACTCCAGAGGGATTGCAGTTTAATTCTAGAAATACCCCATTGTGAACATCATTTGAATACTAAAGAGTTATTTCCTTTAGCTGACAAAGATTTATTGACTTCAGCTATAGTCTGACTTTAAAAAATCAAAGATTACTGGTCAAATGAACTTGTTCTTAAAGACTCATCAGTATCATCCTGAAAGATGAAGTAAATTAGATGATGAAATCAAAACAAGAACAATCAGATATAATGGCTGACGTTCTGTAAGAACACCTAGGTTGTTTACAGTGTGAAGTGTGTAGGTTTGTCTGTTTATTCAGTTTTCTAGGATTATACTGGCTTGCAGAAATTGGTTATAAAGTATGAATTCATTCATCTTTTCTGGGCCTGTGTGGACATGCAAAGCAGACAAATAGTCTTCTCTGCTCCTTTCAATCATTTACTGCTTAATGTCTAGCCTTTCTGTAAATAGTGCTTTGTGGGGTTTTATTTATGTGTATTTCTTGAGTACTCCTGTTTCCACATAACTGTATTTATAAAGCTGTCAATAGCTGCAACTTGACATTTGAAATACATTGTAGAATTTCCTTATGATTATAATGGGGCTGGGTGGTGAGAAGATGCTTGTGGATTTATTTGTTGGCAGTAAATTTTTTCCTTCAGATGCTCAGTATCCAGTCATGCTTCCTGAAAGTGTTTCATTTCCTGTTTGATGTTTTGGGATCTTTCCAGCTCTTTCAGCCCATTAGTAGCACTAAGTCTGAATTCTAATAAAATGTTTGTTTGTTTAGTGGATATTAAAACTAAATTCATCAAAACCAATCTGGAAATCCCATTGCTAAATGGGATGTTAAATTAATTAAGAAAAGTAAACCGATTCACTTGCATGTACAGTCTGTACTAGCCTTAAAAACTTGAAAAAAAAGGAAAATAAAGTAAAATGAGTCCGTAGCAATCAATACGTCATTTATGTGAATTATACATAGAAGCAATAAAAAAACTGTCAAAAGCAACAAGGTAGTCCTTGTAGCTGTCCAGTGTTATAATCCAAATAAAGTTCATTTTCCAAGTGTTTGCTCCATAGTCAGGTTGTTCTAGTAATTGTGGTGTTTTCATTTCTGATGAAAAATGGCAGAGAGATAATGTGCTGCATTTGCTCTCTGGATGTTCATTGTTATGGAACAGTTGATATTTCTGTGTGTGGTGGTGATAATGAAAATGTGAGTTGAAATGAATGGAGTGTGTTGCAAAGATTCACGTGGTTGGCTTTAAAGTGCACACTCAAACGCAACTAGTGAAAGGGCTTGAACTTCCTACGTGTTCTTTTACAGCAAAGGACTGGCCTGGTCCACAGAGCTCTCCTGGGTCTGAAAGCTAGGCTTTTGTTTTCCAGGTTCTGTGTTTACTGCCTTATCTGATATGGAACAGTAGAAAATCCAGAAACATCATTGTGCTCCAACTGACCTAGCAATTTTATACTCCTTTCTGATTTGTTTCAATTTTTATGCCTATGTTAACTGTTTTGTGTTAGCTTCTGGCAAAAAATGGATTTTTTTGCATGGAGTACCTAGCCTGATACCTTTTTAGGGAGTATTCACTTGTAAAATCTGCAGCAGACACAGGCACTTGTGGCATAAACAGGTTAAATGGTTAAGATCATAATTTAATCATTGGATTTTTTTTTTTTTTTTTTGGTGCAACATTGGTTTGGCAAGAATGCTTTATATGCTTGGGTAATGTCAGTTTCAGGGCTGGTGATGCAAATATGCCATACAGATGTGTCTAACAAGGCACATTCAGGTGATAAGAAGAAAGACACTGATTTGGTTCTCCAGGCCTATTGATGTCTGTCTGGAGATGGGGCAGGTGTCTGGTTCATGTATGCACACGTGCACTGCCAGAAGCACCAGGGCACAGATGTTTAGAAAGCTTCCAGGAATTCAGGATACTGTACTTTGTAAGGCAAAATGTTGAGGCATGGAGTCTTGGTTGAGGAAGATGTAGTCATATTTTAAATATACAGGATTCACATTGGGACGGTGTAAAGGCCACAGATGAAGTGAGCCATGATGATTGGAGCCTCGATATTAAAAATTAATGAATTTTGGAATCCCAGAACAGTTGAGGTTGGAAGGGCTGTCTGAAGGTTGACTAGTTGCAACACTGCTCAAACCAGGGTGAAGTAGAGCAGGTTGCTCAGGGTCATCTTCAGTTTCAGTTTGAATATACTCCACCTCTGTGCAGGTTGTTCCAGTGTTTGACCACTCCCAAGTTAAAAAGGTTGGGTTTTTTTTCTATGTATAAGTGGAGTTTCCTGTGTTTCAATTTGTGCTCATTGTCTCCTGTCAACCAAAAAGAGTCTGTCTCAGTCATCTTTATTCTATGTCCTTGTCTTGGCCAGCCCAGAATTGGGCTCAGCACTGCAAATACAGTTCTAGCACTTCTGAGTAGAGGGGAAGAGTCTCCCTTCTTGTCCTGGTGACGTACAGCTGATTATATATTTGTCTTTTTTGCATCAAGGGCTTGTTGCTGGCTCAAGTATAAATTGTCCACCAGAGCTCACAGATCCTCTTCTGCAAAACTGCTTTCTAGGTGGTCAGCTTCCAGCTGTACTGGTGCACAGTAGTGTTCATCCCCAGTGCAGGACTTTGCATTTCCCTGTTGG